>BQNB010002129.1:5219-22603 GCA_026074375.1 Tanacetum coccineum
GGAAGACCATTTTTGTCTACCGCCCGTGCTAAGATTGATGTTTACAAAAGAAAGATTACTTTAAGAGTTGGGGAAGAAAAGATTATTTTCAAAAGTGTTAAACCTGCTAGTAGTATAATTAAGAGGGTCTACATGCTAAGTTTGAGAGAAAGAGTGGAACTTGATTTAGAAGCTAGGCTTATGGGAGAGACTTTGGTGTTAAATAGATCATTAGAACCTTTCTTGGAAGATTACATTAAACTGAATGATCTAAATGAACCATTCGATCTTAGGAAAAATCAAGGAGATGATTTGATGGCCACCATTAAGGAAGGTGAGGTAATTGAAGAATTTAGAACTAGGGATGAAGATCTTAATATTGGAATTGATGATTACCCTAGTTATTGTGACGATGATAAGAAAATCCATATAGATTGTTCCCACAACTTAAAGTTTTCATGCATGATAGGATTTAAATTTACACACGTCAACTTCTACCCGTTATTATACGTCAATGTAATGTCAAGAAAATTTCATAATTCAATAATGAAAAATAAGATGGTGTACAAAGGGGATAATGTCGTAGGAGCCTTAATGAATGTGCCTATCTTTGTTGGAACTTTTTCTGTTATGACTGATTTTGCAGTTTTAGAGGATATGGATGCTTATCGTGATGAAGGAATGGGCGATATTATTGTTGGCGAACCATTCTTAAGAGAAGTTAGAATTAAAGCAAAACGTTTCAAAGGGATTATTACCCTTTACAATGGTGATGATGAAGTAACTTACCAAATGGTGCGATCACATCCGAGGTTTAAAAACCACACGAATGAGCAATGTAACAAGATCCCACCATTACTGAAGGTAAGTGAGAAAGATGTGAAGAATGGAATCTCGCATGCATATCAAAAGCTTAAGGGGTTCTACAAAGGAGTTTTAAATCTAGGACCCAATTACATTCGAAATGCGAAGACGGAAGAATGGCTCACACGCGGGCACATTAGCGTGCATGAGATGGAATAAAGAGGAAGCTGAAGAAAAGTCTAACTTAAAGACTTCGCTGTAAACAAAAGTGCTTCCCGGGAGACAACCCGGATTGTTATTTAATTTTGTTATCGAGTCTGTCTTCCCAGACATCAATACGGCGTATCCGCTCCATACCATACGGCGTATTGATTGTCTGG
This sequence comes from Tanacetum coccineum, assembly GCA_026074375.1. Taxonomy (NCBI): domain Eukaryota; kingdom Viridiplantae; phylum Streptophyta; class Magnoliopsida; order Asterales; family Asteraceae; genus Tanacetum; species Tanacetum coccineum. Next base: position 6,383 of record BQNB010002129.1, read on the forward strand.
ACGTTATCAGTCTTTATTTTATTGCACTTTAAAAACATTATTGTCAGATTTTGAATACGGCGTATTCACTAAACTGATACGCCGTATCCACCAAAACTGACTCGTATTTAGTTTGTTTAGTTTAGTTTAAATTAACCATAGGTACCAAGATAGGAATGCACGCGTTTTTCCTATATTTTATACAAGACCTCGTGAATGAAATATCGATGAATATTGGTGGAGAATTTACAAATCTAGAGATCTTGAAGTGTTGGAGTCTTGAAACTTCAAGGCGGTTGTTCAACACAATCTTGCTCAATAAACTCAACATGGAGAATCTACCGAGCAAATATCAGGGGAGTTTCTCATTCTAATTCTTTTTAATTCCTGTATTTAATGTTTTATATATACAACGAGGACGTTGTATAATTCAAGTGGGGGATGGAATTAGAATGTTTACTTGTCCTATTTTTCACACTAAAATGCTTAAATTATGCTATGATACGCGTCCGAACACACTATATATATAATATAATATATAAGTATATAAGGATTATATCAAATGATAGTATAGTAAGTATTTTCTGTTGGGTTCGAGAAACAAACTTTTAAACAAGTTTGTCTCAAAAACCTCCCGGGTCGTTTTCCCTCAACGAAGCGTGAATTGAAAATCGGTTAAGTCCGTGATCGCGCGTTTTGAATGGTTTCAAAGATTTTGATTTGGGTTTTTTAAAAACCTACTAAAAAGAAATGACAAGTTATACCAAGTATGAAAATAAGTATGCAAGAAATGACAATTAAAAACCACGTACGCATAAAACGGTAAAAGGGAATTAAATACGCGAAATTAAACCTAAATTATCTAAAATTAAAAACCTAAATGTTTTTTTAATTTTCCTAATCCTTTTTTACTAACTTATAAGAAAAGGCTAAGGAAATTCTAAAACGAGAACACTTAAAGCTTAAAAACGAAAAAAACGAGAACGTGAACGAAATCCCGTTCTTTAAAAAGTGAAATTTAAAAATATTAACCCTACGAAAGTAAATTTCAAACCTAAGCCTAGAATATAATAAAAGAAAAAAATAAAAAAAGAATTATTTTTTTTGACTTTTTTATATTTTTTATGAATTAAAAACAGTTTTTTTCTAAATTAAATATTAAAAATACTAAACTAATTATAAAAATTCTAAAAAAATACTAAAAAATACTTTTGACTATTATAATCCTAAGAAAAATAAAAACTGTGAAAAAGCTAGAAGAAATAAGCTGCAAATAAGCTTATAAGAGCTGATAAGCTAAAATGAGCTAACACACTTAAATAATAAATTTTACAACTATAAATCGAAAAAGTCCTGTTAGCCTCAATTTATTGAGTCGAACAAGGAAGTTCGGTCACTCTATGATGGAGCTTCGGTCTTTAATTAGTTAATGTTGTAATAGGATAATATCGGGAATCGGGCTCGATAGTGAATCTAATATTGTATATGTTTCGGGTTTAATCCCAAGCAAAACCCGAGCCCGGGTCCTAGTTAAATATCCCGCGCGTCATTTAACGCGACGGGGTATATAAGCTTTTTCTTACCATAGAAAAAGCTAGTTGTTCATTTCTAATAAAATCTCTTTTCTCTTTTCTCTCTCATTTCTCTCTCCTCTTTCTCTCTCTAAACAACTCAATCTTTCTCCTTTCTTGTTCCGATTTCGTGTATGATATATATGTTATGAAGTGTTAATCGGGATCCTACAATTGGCATCAGAGCTACGTGTGGATTCGTGGTTGATTCGTGTGGTAAAACAAGCTCAAATTCGTGGCTTATATTGTGACAAAAAACCCACGGCTCGAAAAAAATTTTGGGGCTTATTTGTTGGTTAATCTTGTTCTACACATCAAAGAGGCTAAGTTGTATCAATTTCGTGGGTTATACAAGCTCCAAGCTCGAAATATAAGCTTTTAAAGCTTAGTGTTCTTCGTGGTGGGTTGCTCAATATTGGACGATTTACAAAGAAATACGAGTTAAGGTGTGTTTAAACTTGATATACACACTTAATATTGTATGTTCTAGCCTTTGTTCGTGGTTAATAAGCTCATTTAGTGAAAACTTGCAAAATTCGTACTTGCATTCTTCGTGGCGGTTTGACAGAAAAGGGACAAGATCCACGATTTTAAGGAAGTTGTCAGGCGGCGGTTTGACTAGGTCAACGGCGGGTTGCCAAAAACAGCGGGTTGCCAAAAACAGCGGTTTGCTAAAAACGGCGGGTTGCCAAAAACAGCGGTTTGCTAAAAACGGCGGGTTGCTAACGGCGGGTTGCTAACGGCGGGTTGCTAACGGCGGGTTGCTAACGGCGAGTTGCTAACCGGCGAGTTGCTAATTGGCAGCGGTTTGCTAAGATTTTTTTTGTGTGAAAAAAAGGGTTTCAGTAAAACAGCCATAACTTTTGATCCGTAACTCCGTTTTAGGCCCGTGACCTCTCAAATCGAAGAGAAAAACGAGACGGATCACGCTGTAACCACCCTTCGGCAGGTTAAGGATTTTTCAAAGCCCAAAAAGCTTGTTTTCTATGATTTATTGACATTTTTCAGTTTTTTCTGAAATTTTTGGCCGCTGATTCCCCATCAAATCATTCACGGTTTTCTATTGATTCTGTAAAATCCCGTTAATTCATTTATCGGTTGTATTCATAGACGTGTAAAATCCGTGTAAGTGAATTGCTTACAAAACCAAACTTCAATCACAATATCCACTTAAGATCCCAACAAAAATCAATCCACACTTATATTTCATAACTATTCATATACATGTCTACTCCAGTTAAAACACATTCCTCCATGATAGCCAAAATGCATAACAATATAATGGCAGTGGTTCAAATAGAGCGTCCACCGATGCTTGGGGACCCCCCAGGAACATATTCTCTAGTGCATTCGCGTTTTCTACGATAACCCTTGACACTAAATCGAATGGTGGAATTATATGAGGAAGTGCATCTTTGACCGGTCCATATATGCCTTACGAATCCGTATTCATTGGCAGCAGTTGAAGCAGCTAGAGAACATTCTACCAGTGCTGCACAATGAAGAAGTTGAGACAATACACAACATGACAGCAGAGAACAACTTACTTTCAAGCTGAAAAGGAAGCTATTTTCTTGATTCTGACTGGTATTGGGGATGAAATTTACTCAACTGTTGATGCATGTAACACAGCAAAGGAGATGTGGACAGCCATTGAAAGGCTACAACAAGGGGAATCGTTGAACGTACAAGATGTAAAGACCAATCTATTCTGGGAATTTGGGAAGTTTACTTCAAGAGATGGAGAATCCATGGAGTCTTATTACTCCCGGTTTTATAAACTGATGAATGAGTTGACAAGGAACAACTTGCAAGTTTCACCAATGCAAGTGAATGTTCAATTTCTTCAACAACTTCAACCAGAATGGTCAAGATTTGTGACGATTGTCAAGCAGAGACAGGAAATAGACAAAGTCTCATATCACAAGCTGTTTGACGTTCTGAAGCAGTTTCAAAACGAAGTTAATGATATCCGTTCTGAAAGATTAGCCAGAAGTGCAAATCCATTAGCACTTCTTGCGGCTGCTCAACCATATTCAGATAACTACTATCAGGCACCAAAACCTCAAAGATCGAATGCACCATCATACATGCAATCTTCTTCCACACGACCAAGTGCGTCTACTAGACACAAAGGCAAAGAGATCGCCAAACCAGTTACTCCTCAATCTGAGTCCGTTTCTGAGGAAGACAGTGATCCAGAACAAGCTCGGAGGGATAAGGATATGAAAAAGAACTTGGCACTCCTTGCTAAGTACTTCAAGAAGCTGTACAAACCTACCAACAACAACCTTCGAACTTCTTCAAACTCCAGGAACAAGACTGAAGATACTACACCAAGGTATAACAACGACAGTCAGTCAAGGCAGTTTGGGAATCAAAGGACAGTGACAGTTGCTGGGGCTAGGGAAACAGTTGGAAGTCCGGTAGTGCAAAAGACTGGGATACAGTGCTTTAACTGCAAGGGATTTGGACACTATGCCAGGGAATGCAGGAAGCCAAAGCGGGTTAAAGACTACGCGTATCACAAGGAGAAGATGATGATGTGCAAACAAGCTGAACAAGGTGTTCCACTTCAAGCTGAGCAAGCTGATTGGCTAGAAGACACGGATGAAGAGATTGATGAACAAGAATTGGAAGCACATTACAGCTACATGGCAAAGATTCAGGAGGTCTCACCTGAAGAATCCAGTTCTACTGGTCAGCCATTGGAACAGGTACAAAACCATGATGAAAATGATGTGTTTGCCAATGTGAGACGACATTCTGAGCAACTAAATCATTAACGACCACATAATGTTTGGAGAAGGGATGTTAGAATGTCATTCCTGATTCATCAAATATATGTACTAATGATAATCAGGTTGATCAAAATGCGGCTGAATGTGTTGATGAGCGTGCTGCGCTTGCTAATTTAATTGCTAATTTAACTCTTGATACTGAGGAAAACAAAACGATTTTAAAGCAATTAAAGAAAGCAAACGCATCAGAACTCAAGAACGTGAAGGAGTGCAAAACTAACCTTGATGAGTCTAGTAGGGCTCTGGGGGAGGCTACTAGCAGTCGGGATAGTTCTCTGATTGTACTTCAGACCAAACAGACTGAGCTTGAGAAGTACACTGCCCTTAATGACCTAACGAGTAAGTATAAAATACTTCAAACAAAGTTAAATGACACTCTAGGACTATTAGCTCTTAAAGACATTGACATAAAGGAGGGTTTTAAATAAACTAAAACTATGAAATTTCAGTTGTCATCAAGAAAACACGATGAGCTAGTCAAAAAGTGTTGTTAATAGGTTACAAATTGGCAAGGTAACTAAAGAGAAAACTAAGGTTATTTCGGATTTAAAGGTTAAGGAAGGAAAAGACATTGACACGATGATTGAAATGGACAAACAAATAAAGTTTTTAAATGAAATTCTTTATAAACGCAATCAGTCAATTCAGACCATTCACATGTTAGCACCCAAATGCGCAACGTACAATGGTGGTCAACCTTTGCAAAATCCTAAGTACTCATGAAAGCTCAATCTAATAAGGCCTTGTTTGTATGGATCCCATATGATACTTCAGATCTGCAAACAGGATTTTGCCCCAATGGGAAGAGACAGTGACTCTGAAAAAGAGAGTAGATCAAAATTGGATAAAGGGACACAGTGAAACCATATAATACACTATCAAAACAGTCTTTATGACCTTTCAAACCACCATCCAAAACCTATCTTGATCAGTTGGAACGCGCTAAAGAAGTTAGGAAGACAATGTGGAGAAAAACGTTTGTTAGGACAAAACCAAACATTGCTAAAAACGTTGGCTTTCTACCCATGTCTAAATCCATTAGTAAAAGTAGACTACTTTATAACGAAATGACAAACAACTTCAATCATTTTAGAACAATTTGTCAACAAACTTGGTCTAATCATACTAGTAGTGCATTTCCTAACCCAACTGCTAAGAGTATGGAAGTTTTGATCAAAATCTTATTAATGCCTCTTTCAGACAAAACTATACTAGACAGTCATTGTTTTATTCATGAACTAAAAAAAGAAATGAATGATGATTTAGAGTACGTTAATTCCCTTGAAAAGGAGCTTGACGAACTTGAATCAGAAAAGGCTGATTTTTCAAACATATATGATCTACTTCTCGAAGAGTGTGTGTCTAAAGATGTTATATGTTCATATTTGCATTCTCTGTCTGATTTAAATGCTCATACTGGATTACAATGCTTATATCTTCATAAAGTCAAAGAATGTGAATGTCTTGCACTAAAGCTTTCGAAACAAACTGAATCTGTTAACAAAGAAGTTCATAATAATTTGTTAAAAAGTTTTGCTAAACTTGAAAAACACTCAATTTCTCTTGAACTTTCTTTACAACATTGTAAAGAACAGATGAAAAACAACCCAGTTTGCAAAGAAAATGCTTCAAATGTATTTCGAAAAGAACGTGAACAATATCATGAAATACAAGATTTGAAAGCTCAAATGCAAGACAAGAACATGGTGATAAATGAGTTAAAGAAACTCATTCTGGTAACAAAAGGAAAGTCTGTGGAAACTCAGTTTGATAAACCATCTGTTGTTCGACAACCAAATGCTCAACGGATTCCAAAACCATCAGTTTTAGGAAAACCGACTCCTTTTTCAAATTCTCCTGAAATGAGAAGTTTTCAAACGAAACAGTCGGTTAATAAAACTAATGTGTCGGATGGTTTATTTAAACCAGTCACTCAACAGAGTTTGCCTCAGAATAGAAACCAAGCGGTTCGAAACACAAATGTGCTTAAACCAGGAATGTTTAGAATTGCCTCCACCACAACACAAACTAGAACACCACAGTTGCCTCATGCTTCTAGGAATACTAATCCTCACATGTCTAAATCTTCAGGAGTAATTCACACTACTAGTGTTAGCAGACCACAGCTTAAGTGCTATCAAGTTAAAGATAAGGTCGTGCCAAACAATAGTCAAGTGAAGTTTCAAAAGAAGGAAGTAGAAGACCATCATAGGATTTCTAGTATTTCTAAGAAAACAAAGTCTGTAACTGCGTGTAATGACAGTTCAAACTCCAGAACTTCGAATGCGAATGCTGTTTGTGCAGAATGTGGAAAATGTGTGTTTAATTCTAATCATGATGCTTGTGTTTCTCGATACTTGAAAGACGTGAATGCTAGAACTAAGAAGCCTAATGTAGTGCCTATTAGTGCTAGTAAACCCAAGAGAAAAGCGAACAAATCTGTTGCAACACCCCATAAGAAAACAGTTGCATCAGATACCACTATTCAGAAATCCAAGAGTTACTATAAGAAGTTGTATGAGAATACAAATCAGGAATGGAAATGGTGGATAGCTAAGAGATGTCCATCAGGTTATACATGGACACAAAAGCCGCTTAGGACCAAAAAGATATGGATGCCTAAGATTAGGAAAGCTGATGAATCAACAAGTATTAGTCCCACTATAGACATTGTCTCTAGGATAACTAATGTCTTGAAGATATCAAATTCCTTAGGATCCAATTTGTCCAATGTTCCATCGTCCTCTAATTCTCTTGCAGATTGTACAACTTCATACTATTCTTTGTTGACTCATGGATGCACAAAGCACATGACAGGCAATCTAAAGCTATGTGTAATTTTGTGGAGAAAATATCTAGGTACTGTGCAGTTTGGAAATGATCCAGTTTGCTCCAATTCCTGTTATGGAGATCTGATTCAGGGAATGTCACGATCAAACGGGTTATTACTCGAAGGCCTCAATCACAATCTTTTCCCTCCTCTCGGTTGGTCAAATTCTGTGATGCGATTATGGAGGTTGCTTTCAGAAATCTACATGTTTTGTGAGAGATCTCAGGGAAACGATTTACTAACTGGTAATGCGTTGGATCTGATCTCTACAACAATATCTCTTTCAAGAAACTACTCTCAACTCCAATCTGTTTTCATTCACATGGCTAAAGCTTCACACCAACTCAACTTTGGTTATGGCATCGAAGGCTTTCTCATCCGGAACTTCGATTTACATCACCTTACTCTCAAAGAAAGAAGTTTGTTGACAAGGCTTACCACAAGTTGAAATATGTCAGGGAATCAACTTTGTTTCGTCTATGTGAAATGCGTAAAGAATAAAAGAAGTTCATTCAAGACAAAAGCAGATTCCTAGTTTCCCAAAGGGAAGAGCTAAATTTGCTTCACATGGACTGTGGGTCCCAATGCGAGTATGCCATCATAAATGGGAAGAAGTATATTCTGGTGATTGTGATAGACGATTCAAGATACCACATGGACACTTTTTCTACGATCCAAGAATAAACACCAAAGTTCTCAAAACTTTCTCAAGATGATTCAACTACCAGAATCGTTACAAGCTCAAGATATTACTCTGTTCGGACTGACAGAGCTCACGGAATCATGAACAAGACACTCCCATGCCTATTTAAGGAAAAGGCATTGAACATCAAACTTCCACTCCTCGAACACCCTGAATAGAACGCGTTGTCAAAAGACGGAACGTAACTCTGGTTGAGGCTGCTCGAAACATGCTTTTCGACTTCTTTCTAAGCTTCCATATCAATTTTGGCTGAAGCAGTTGCAACCGCCATGCTATACTCAAACAGATTCAATCATCAATCACTCATGAAAAGAACGCATATCACATCATAAATGACAGGAAACCTTCAATAAAAACATCTTCACAAATCTGTTTGGTTTGCACTTGCTACATAACTAGAGATTGGGGAAAATCTGGGATAAAAGTGGAAAGAAAAGGGGATCCATGTGTCATGGTGGGATATCTACTTCAGTCGAAGGGATACAGTGTTTTACCAACATAGAGAAGAGAACACGCTTATAGTTGAGTCCATTCATATCAAGTTGATGGAAATCCAAAGAAATGTATGTCTGATTCACAACAGTTCAGACTCGCACGCACAACGACAAGAGAAGTCTGTTGAAAATGTCCTCTTCAGGCCGTCGAGTTTCCTCAAGGACAAAAGGCGTCAGATAATGACCACTCTGACCCCGTGCCACCAGCCCAAATGTTGTTCCTTCAGTCAGCGAAGGACAGATCGTCACATCAAAGGTTAGAATTTCTCTTCACAGTCCTCTACTTGAAGAATTTAACAATCCCAACACATCGATCGAGCTTGAGGAAAAACAACAATGATCAAGCACCGAATGCATCGTTTCAAAGAAGCGGAATTTATCAATCCTTTTTTGTAACACGGGTACAATAAGTGGTGAGTCTTCTCACGCAACATTGATAGATAACCCCGATTGGGATTTTTTTTAGGCATTCATTTCAACCACAAAGTCATGATATTCCGCGGACCCACCAGAGATCATCCATTAGAACGAAATACGTAGGAAATCCACCATGCCAGTTCAAACAGGCGACAGCTTGCCCATAGATTCCTGAAATGAGTAGTTCTCACTCACTGTGGAAGTATTGTTGAACCAAAAACATCTTAAGAGGCAATGGCTGGATTCCTTGCATGGATCGAACAATGCAGGATAACTTTCATCAGATTGAACAGACTAAAAGTCTGGGAACTATAGTCCGACAAACCATTTGGCAAGATGATGTAAAAAGCTAAGTGGTTATGGAAGACAACGGAGTGAAAGATCAGACTGTAAATTCGAACAAAAAGCCAGACTTGTTTGCTAACGGTTATGCTCAGGAAGAGGGAAATTGATTTTGAAGAAACATTTGCTCCAGTAGGCTTCGCTTGGAAGCAGTTCGTGGATTTTAATCGTTGCCCACAAGCAGCACCCAAGTCTTTTCCACTCTAATCAAGATAGACGTCAACAACGGCATTTCATAAAGGTCCCTAAAGTAACTGAAGGTCTTACGTTGCTCAACCGGAAGGGTTTCGTTGAATCAGATCATCCAGAAAAAGTCTACCTTGTAAGGAAAAGACTTTGTATGGATAAAGCAAGCTCCAAGAGCCTGGTTACGATGAACTAACACACTTCCTGAGACCAAAGTCTTTACTAAAGGTACAATTGACGCCAACATTATCAAGATAACATACGGGGGAGATAATTCCTACTTGTGCAAATTATACGTTGATGACATAATTTTTTGATCGACAAATCCCTAAATATTTCAAAACGATTTGAAAAATTAATGCACAATAATTGAAATGTCCTTAATGGGGGAGATGAAATTCTTTTTAGGACTTCATGATCCACCAGACCCCAAAGGTATTTTTAATCAATCAGGCCAAGACCGCTTTAGAAGTTTTGAAAAAGCATAATATAGACAGATTGTTACGTACCATTGGTACACCATTGGCTTACAAAACCCAAACTAGATGTAGATTTAGTGGAGAACCCGTAGACCAATTCTGATTATCGTGATAAAATCGGTCACTCATAGACATGACCCTCTAGTAGACCGATACTTAGTGCAAGCAGTATACTATTGTGCAACGTTTATCAAGCCACGACCCAACTCAAAAGCACCTCAAGAGGTTAAAAGAATCTTTAAATACCTAAAGGGTACCATAAACATGGACTCCTGGTATCCAAAGATTCTTCTTTGAACTAAACACATTTTCAGACGCTGATTCAATGGCGGGATCTTGATACTCGGACAAGGCACTTCTGGAGGGGATACAGTTCCTAGGGTGATAAACTTGAAAGCCTGGATGTCAAAGAAACAAAACTGCACTGCTATGTCCGTTCATCCGAGGCAGAGTAAGTGGGCGTTATCTGCAAGTTGTGCACAAGTAAATGTGGATGAGGACACAACTTCAAGATTAATGGCTTTCAACTACAACAAAATAACCGTTGTATTGCGCGACTCTAGTAGCCAAACAATCTCATGCAACCCCGACAAACATTCGCTGAACAAAGCACATCATACTCGGTATCATTTCATACAGGACCAAGGTTGAAAATGGTATAATTGAATTATATTTGTCAAAACTGAAGACCAATTAGCTGACATGTTTTTACGAAAGCCCTTCTTGAGGATCGGTTTTAAAGTATCTTGTCAGAAGATTGGTAGAGATGTATGACTCCCAGCTGAACTGGAGGTTCTGAACAAATGAGTCTGCTTGATATCATCATCAAACATCACCATGTACAATTTTTGAGAAAAAAATCAAAAATACAAAAATATAACTCAAAAAGAAAATACCAAAACAGAAATCAGAAAATTTACAAAAATATTCTCTCCGACATGTCCTCTGAAATCGATAACATTACTGGATTAAGAAATATCGATTAACATTGGACTACGGTGTGTTAAATGCAGCAATTTCGAGCGAGAGTTGCAAATAGTTTCAAAACTGTCAATTCCTAATTTTACTAAAATAGCTTATGTGCAAATGTCAGTACATAACCGGACTTTCAATAAAGGAAGGTTGATAACTTATCCTCACAACGAGAAAATTAACGTTTCTACCATGCGTTCCTGAGCTGTTTTACAAGACATTCAATGTTTTATTACTCAAGAACAAGAAAGTGTACGTTTCCAGTGGCGCTTACCCTTACGTTAGAAGAAAGATCCCGTCTAAACATATTGGTTAATCAAAAAGTTTGAACATAATTTTCTAAGAATTTCTGATGACAATTCATAATCTTTCCAAAATTGTGTGTTTTCAAACACTCCAACCCTCACAAAGTTTTTTAAAAAGACCAACATTTCTCAATTGGTCGTAATTTTTGAGGGGGAAGTTTTTCGAGAAAAACAAGTTTTTAATGTTCTTGGATACATCATCAACGACCATTCCTTATGGATTCAAAAAACATTATTCAAAATAGTCAAACCATTCATAGCTGACCATATTTTTCTCCACATAATTTCAAGACATATTTAATCACAAGGTATTTCAAAAACTAAGGTGTTTTATTATTTAAAATAAGGGGATAAAATGTAATATTCATATATGATCTATTCGACATCAAAGTTGCTGAAGAAAAAGGTTTTATGGTTCGATTTATACCCAACAACATCTTAATGTTCCATTCACGACGATTCTGAAGTCAGAAGGTGGTTAGGTTAGGAATCAATCCTATGATCCAACAGAAACGGAAAGATCTACCACGATAATCGCATAAGTTAGGTATGATTGAAGATAGAATGTATAAGGAGGATAAGCCGACTAAGATTGAGCTAACACTGGAACATCACAGAACAAGGAGTTAGTCTAATGACGTCTTGTACGCATTGAAGGCATGCAGATAAAAAGAAATGTAAGGATAAAGGGTGTAGAACAAAGAAGCCCTCCACACCAACTTAAGGCAGAAACTGGGTCAATACATAATCTATCAGAATCACAAATGATTGCAGGGTATTGAAAATGATATCAAGGACCCAGTGATGCAATGCACAACCCCCTTCCCAGCCATTCGAGTTTCTCTCAGAACAGGAAACTTGTCAGTCATTTGTCACGAGATACACAACGTTATCGTATTGACATCTCATTCCGAGATTCGTTTGATATAGAATAGGTTGGTCAATATGCCCAGCCCCGTGTACTAAACCAAAATGCACTAATCGAGTCTAGACGCCAAGAGATCAAAAAAAACTCGTTAGGACACATTCCATTTCAAACACTTGTTGAACATCATCAAGTTCACAAGCTGTTATCAAGAGTCCTACGCAATATCATTGTGATATTTGCCAGAACATTCAGAGTGATACTCTTTAGTATTCACAATGACGAATGGAAATCCTTCCAGTGTCATCATCAAACAGCACTGCGGTAGGTGACTTGCGAGATTCTATATGAATCAAACTTGTGACAACTGGATATCGATTTGGTCCAATAAATGAATTGACGGTTGATGAATTTTGATAAAAACATGACACTCTCGATGTGTTACAAAAACTCTTTAACGAGTGACACGTCGATTGATTTTCAAATCAATTTTCTCGTTTATCACTAACGTAAACATGCAGGTCAAACGGTGGTAACGGCAACCTCAATCCCATTCAAATGCTCAATCTACGAAGACATACTATCTAGAAAGCTATAAGGATTAAAGACAAAGACTTACCGCTATCTCTGAATTTAAAGCTTTTTAAGATAATTCAAAAGTATGAGCATGTTGACAAAGACACAAGATCGCAGATGGCACAGACGATAAAGAGCCAATGACCAAGGCTCAAGTCAAGAACGCAAAGCATAAGGTGAAAAGCCTACAACAAATAACGAAGACAAAGAACCAAGAACACTCGAGCTTAAATGACAAAATCAATCTCACTGTCTCATGAAGGAGTGTCATTACAATATGACCTCTCTTCGGGGGAGATTTTTTAGCCCCCCAATTTTATTAAGTCTATAAAGGAAGCTCAGTACCCGTGTTCACGACCTCACTTCGGGGGAGATTGTATTCCTCAATTTTATTAATGTCAATAAAGAAGCTCAATACCCGTGTCAAGACACCTCACTCGTGGTGAGATTTTTAGCCTCAATTTATTGAGGTCGAACAAGGGAAAAAAAAAAAAAAGCTCGTCACATCAACGATGGAGCTTTCGGTCTTTAATTGTATAATGTTGTAATAAGAAGAATATCGGAAATCGGGCTCGATAGATAATCTAATTGTAAAATGTTTTTGGGTTTTAAATCCCAAGCAAAACACGAGCCCCGTGTCTAGTAAAAATCCCAGCGCGTCACATTACATTGTAGGGGTATATATATATTTTAGATATTTTCTAAAAATATCTAAATAGTATAAAGATATTTTCTTTAAAGAAATATCAAAAAATTCTCACTAAATCTAAAATTCTTTTCTATCTTTTTTCTCTCAACTCTCTCTCCACTCTCTCTCTCTCTCACTCAAACAATCTCTTTCTTCTCTTCTCTACATTCTTGTTTCGATTTCGGTTTATGAAGTGTATAAATCGTGAACCTAAAATTTGTCTTATCGAGTAAAAATCAGATAATTGGTATAAGAATTTCCGTCTTCGTATGATATTTTTTTTCTTTTAATGTGTTCATATTGTCATGGAACGTAGTTGAATTTTCTTTCGTTGCATTTTCTTCCATCCCTCGTGCATATACGAAATCCTTTATTTCAAAAGGATCTCTATTTCATTTGATCCACTCTACTTTGCATATGTGGAATCTCCTATATGCATTCTAGCTTGACTCGAATATCCGTTTTTGTTTATTATCCTAATCGATTTTCGTAACCCTTGGAGTTCGATGATACCGTAGAGTCATGGTAAGCTATTGGATGTGCGTGTTTGGGAAGGGACCCGAGTATCCAAGAGAAGTTTAGGATAGTAATTTCATGGGAAAGTGTTAGATAGTTGGAAGGTGATGAGATACTTCGGGTTCATGGTGAACGTACTCAAGGAGTTGTGAAAACCTTAATGAACACAAAGGTAGGTGAATCGAAATTGAGTGATATTTCTGTCGTATGAGATTTTATTGATGTGTTTCTGGAAGACTTGTCAATGACCAACGCAACGACAAGTTGAGTTCCCCATAGATTTGGTTCATGAAGCGACGCCAGTCGCGAAGTCTCCATATCATCTAGCACCCTCAGAAATGCAAGAATTGTCTGAACAACTTCAAGAGTTGCAAGATGAAGGTTTCATACGACCTAGTCATTTTCCATGGGGAGCACCAGTGTCGTTTGTTAAGAAGAGGAGCATGGAGTTCATTTTATGTTAGTGTTGGAATTATTGATGAAGGAGAAGTTCTATGCTAAGTTTACTAAGAGTGAGGTAGTAAAGAATTGGGAAGTACCTACGACACCATCCGAGATATGATTATTCTTAGGATTGGCAGGTTACCTACCTACGATTCATCGCAAACTTTTCTAAGATTGTTAAACCCCTTACTTCCCTACCTTAGAGGAATCAGAAGTACGAGTGGGATGCAGAACGAGAAGAGGCTTTCTAGACTTTGAAGAATGATTTGTGAGACGCTTCGATTAATCGAATGTAGTGGTTGATGCGTTGAGTAGAAAGGGAGAGTGAAACTAAGACGAGTAAGGGCAATGCCCATGACTATCCAGTCAGGTGTTAAGGACAAGATATTGGCTACTACAAGTGAGACGTCCAAGGAAGAGAACGCGCCAGCAGAAATGCTGCGTGACCTGGACCAACAAATGGAAAAGAGGGCAGATGATGGTTAGTACTTTATGGATTAAATTGTATAGTGAGTATGAGTACGAAATTCGCTACCATCCAGGTAAGGCAAATGTGGTGACTGATGCGTTAAGTAGGAAGGAACGAGTAAAACCTAGACGTGTTCGAGCGATGGCTATGACCATTCAGTATGGAGTAAGAGGAATGATACTGACAGCCCAAAGTGAGGCGTTCAAGTAAGAGAACGTACTCACAGAAATACTACATGGTTTAGAGCAACAGATGGAAAGAAAAGGAGACGAGAGTTTGTACTTTATGGATCGAATTTGGGTTCTATTGGTAGGAAGTGTAATGGTTGAGGCCCATGCATCAAGGTACTTGGTACATCCGGGAGCGGATAAGACGTACTATAACCTTTGAGACATGTATTGGTAGCCACATGTAGAAAAAGATATTGCTACCTATGTTAGCAATTATCAGATTTGTTTAAAGGGTGAAGGCTGCAATGTCAAAGACTTTTGGCTTGCTACAACAGCCTGAGATACTTGAGTGAAAATGAGATAGAATCACCATGAATTTTATTACTAAATATTCAAGGTCAAAGTAGTGAGTATGATGTGATTTGGGTGATGGTCGATAGACTGACCAAGTTAGCTCATTTTCTAGCTATACAAAAAAATTTCAAGATGTGAAGTTGGCAAGGATTTATATTGATAAGATAATAGCAAGGAATGAAATTCTAGTGACGATTAACTCATATTGAGATGGACGATTTACCACGTGCTTTTGGCAGACGCTGCAGAAAGTGTTAGAGATGCGAATGGATTTGAGTACTGCTTAGAATCCTCAAGCGGATGGACAAAAGCAGAAGCATGATTCAGACTTTGGAAGATATAATGAGAGCATGTGTTATCAATTTTGGTGGTAGTTATCAATTGAGCATTCGGTTCCATTTTAAGCTTTGCAGGGAAGGAAATGTAGGTCGCCTGTTCTATGGGCATAGATTGGAAATAGTAGTTTGATTGGACCTGAGTTAGTACTAGATATGACAGATAAGGTAGTATTGATAAAAGAAAAGCTCAAAGAGGCAAGAGACCGTCAAAAGAGCTATGCTGATAATAGACGCAAACCGTTAGAGTTTGAGGTAGGATACCGGGTTATGCTAAAAGTGTCGCATTGGAAAGGTGTAATTCGCTTTGGGAAAAAGGGTAAGTTAGCACCGAGGTATGTAGGGCCATTTGAGATTCTTGAAAGAGTCGGTCCTGTAGCTTATCGGTTGAGATTGCCTGAGGAATTGAGTGGAGTACATGACACGTTTCATGTGTCAAACCTAAAAACAATGTCTGGCGGATGCTAGTCTGCATGTGCCATTGGATGAGATCAAGGTTGACAAAACTCTTCTTTTTGTTGAGGAACCTGTTGAGAATAGTGACTGTGAAGTTATGAGGTTAAAATGTAGCAGGATGGTGATAGTTAAGGTCTGATTTTGGCTAGAAGCGAGGTCTTTAAGACTTCAGGTAAATTGAGTATCCATACTTTTTCGTTGAGCAAGGGGTCATTGGGAGTTGTAGTTGAAGTTGGGTATGTAAGGTTTCTTGTAGACCTTAGTATGCC
>BQNB010002129.1:26912-128783 GCA_026074375.1 Tanacetum coccineum
ATAACCACAAGAGTGAGCACCTTAAAAGATTGCATAAATCGCCCAACTATGTTCCTACGTATACACTGTCTGGTTTTGTTTGGGCATTCAAGGTTAGTTATTTAGTCATTGGTGTAATATATTATTTTCTATTTTGTTTTATAAATTTAATATTTTATCACAGAATTGAAGGTTTGGATTTTGGAGTCCTTTGAAAGGAGCAATCGTTGGTGGAATAAAGTGGCCGAAGCTATACCAAAAGGTATAGGATGGTCTGAAATGGCTATCTTTAAAAGATCGGATTATTGCACCCTATTTTGCAAAGTAATATCACCTTTGACATTTATTAAACCCATACGCATTCAAAACATCAGATTAATGTTAAAAAATTCACTAAATGACATGTTGCAGGAATCAAATCCCATTTTTGATCTTAGACCTACTTTAGCCGAGTAACAATCTGAATGCTGGCCGCAAACGTAACAGGTTCTGTACGCCGATTACTAACGTTTGTAGGAGCAAGATAAGCAGTCTTAAGGATTCTGTTATTAAGGAGTTAACTTCTCGTATTTTTAAACTCGAGGCTATTATTCATGTTATATTTTCTACACTATATTTATAGACTTTTAAAATCCAAAAATAATATCATTAGTAGTCAAAAGTACATAAACTTGCAGGTTCTTGGTCGAGAAAGAAATGGTGGTGTTGTTGAAAAATTAGAGTTAAGTGATGATTTTTGTCATCTTAGCGGCGAATTTTGCGATGAGCTTAATCATGATTTCCTTAAATTGTTTGAGTCGGCCATTTTTAACAGTGTAGGGAGACTGTTAGAAGCTGATACCGAAAAAGATTTTGATAAGGTATATCACACATTCTGTATTTTAGTTAAGTTTATTGTTGTCAAAACCTACATTCTTGTGACGATGTGTTTACCAGACACATGATTATATCCTTGAAGATGAATTTAGTATGCGGTTGGAAGAGGAAGAAAGGTTGTTGTTAGAATAGGAGAGACTGATTGAAGAGGGGAAAAAGGTGATATTGGAAGAGCAAAAGAGGTTGATGATAAAAGAGGAGAGGGCGCTTGAAGTTAAGAAAAGGTGGGATGAGGATTATAGGAAAAGGTCATACACATTTATGAATTCTGATCATATGAAAAAAGCAATGGCGCGGTGTGCTCCTAAGAAGAGAACTGAATTTGTAACTATTAGAACAGATAGTTGGTTGCAAGTATGTAGTAAGTTTGAAAAGAAAAAAGACTATTTTGGCTTGGTTGATAGAGATATGACCGAATTCCTAATAAATGTAAAACCTTGGGTTGAGGTATGAATTTATTTATTTTAGCCCCAATTTTGCATCATCTTTGAGAATTTGGTATCTTCTTAATATACTTACACTTTTATTTAGGATCTTTCCCGAATTAATAGTGTCATAGACAATATTTGGATAAGCGAGGATTTAGATATTTATCTAGGTTAACCCGACCATCTTCGATGTAAGTTTCCCTGGTCCACAGAGGTCTGTGTGGATCGACGATTTTGGGAGTCTTTAGTATGCTTAGACCCTACTAGAAAGGGATGGCTAATGGATGAAGTAAGTCAACTTTAAACGATTCTTTAACATATCTGTATTAATAAAACAGTGACTTATCATATTGTTATGTAACAAATCTTTAACGATTCTATTTCTGGTAAAAGCACATTGATTTGTGGGTGGACTACATGTGGCATGTGCGACCACATGATGCTAAATGGGCCATGGTTAGTAGTTACTTTGTTCAACTACTCCTTCAAAATGAAATGCCATTGTGGTACGTTAATGGGGAGAGCTATTCTATAGCATTGACCAAAGCTAATAAGGTAATGAGTTGTATAAAGTTTATGTTCATTCTTTTTTGTAATACCTTTTGAACTAAAACTAGTAATTTTAAACCATGTAGGTTTTTATTCCTATTAATGAACCAGGACAACATTGGTGTCTTGTTGATTTGATATCCTTTCTGGTGTAGTTACATTTTATGATAGTGGTGACAGTTACGATGTGGAATGTCGTGATATGTACATCCGGACAAGGGACTGCTTACAGGTTAGAAGTGCATGCTAATATTATTATTATTCATATAAAACAGGATATTTTGTTATGTTGTTTGACAGAGAAAATGTATATGATTTTGTTCAGGGTCGTCTGCCAGAAGTTTTAGAGCTAGTTAATGTCTTTGATAAGAAAGGAATTGATAAAAGTACATACAACGTTACATTTAGAATTGCTGAGAACATGCCAAAGCAAAGGGTGTGTTTGGTGACTGTGGGGTGTGGGTATGTATTTTTTTGTATTGTTTGGCATACGGCATATCATTGGATGTTGAGGATCCTCTATAGGTTGCTCTTGCTTATCGTGAACGGATAGCTCAATTTTATTATAATCATAAGGTTGTTTGAATTGCATCTGTAGCACTTTGTTTTGTTAACCAACATTTTCATCAATTATGTGGTTTATTATTCCTACAAGTTGTATTATGTTTGTAATTTAGGAACTTAGTATTGTATTATTATTTTTATTCAAGTGAAAAAGTAAACATTGTTCATTCTTATATTCATTGGAGTGGTTACATAACCTTTTTGGAAAATACAAAGCTAACATCAATTATTACATGGTAACAACATTAGTTGTACATATCATCAAAATGCATTTAGTTGAAACCTGTAGATGTGAAGGTTTGTGATTGATTGATCAGCTGGGGATGATAATAATTATGAGAGTGTGACCAATCCATTAGTTCTCCATTAGGTTGGTTTTGGTCACTGGATTCAACATTAGATTTTTGTTTCTTGTTCTGCAAATTATTTTGTAAAAATTAACAGCATTCACTTTTATTAAACACCATATATACACAAAATTAATATAACACTTGCATTTAATTGTGATGGCAAGGCTACATGACAAACGTAATCATAAATATTAGTTGCTTACAAAAGTACAACAACATAGATATAAGTTGCATGAAAATTAATGTCGCCAAGTACAACTCAATAAATAAATTATTTTGCACAAGTACAAGTCACATAAAATAGTACGTAATCATAAATAAAAACTTAACAACAACCATCTTTTAGCATTTAATTTCAAAACTACTAGTCGCATAACAATTTACCCTGCAAATATTACAATACGGGAATACAACATAAACAACATAACCAACAAATACTAATAGGCCACATGTGTTTGTGTTAGTTAATAAAAAAGTTATAAAGCATAAAAAAGTGATACCCATTTAGGAATACAACATAAAGAACATAACCAACAATTTCATACATGAATTCAACATAACAACATAAAATTTCATACTGCTAAGGTTAAGTACCATAATAAATTCAATCATAACATCTATTTAATTCAAATGGTAGAATATTCGTTCAATTCTCGTTCCTCTTCCTGCAATGGTTCTAGACTAAGATGTTCCCGATGTACTTGTTCTTCTTTAATTGGTTCTTGTTGCTGTTCTTGGTTTATCCATTGAACAATCATCCTACATTGATAATTTTTCTGCAACACTAGTTCTTCTTGTAACACAATAGGACCTGGTCTTTCAGCATGGATCCTACAGTCTTCTAGTGTGATTTCAAGTAGCCACGCTGATGTAGGTATACCTATAACATTTTAGAAATATAAGTCAATTAATTAATTGAATCAATATACCAAATGAGAAACTGAATCAATTAATAAACCAAATGAGAATCAATAAACTGGGAATATAGATTACTTACTCCTAGCATAGGCTCTCTATCAACTAGATCCCAAGAAACACCAAATCCTATAGGTTTCGTTCCACCAGGATACATATAAGATCTTGATCCATCTCCTTTCCCTCTCATTCTAACTATTTTTCCCATTTATGGTCCTAAGCTTGTTACTACTACTACTTCCAGATTCACAACTTACGCTTCAGTACCACCAGTCTTCCTAAGACAAGCACCCCTCATAGATACACCACCTAGCCTAATCCTTAAAGCACTAGTTTGTGGTGACCCACCAGTTTTTACCTCATCAACCTCATTTTCAACAATTAGTGTTGACTCAAACACGAGTTGACGTTTAATTTTTAACACATTACTCATTTAAATTTTTTTGTCTATGACTTTAACAATCCCAATATGTATACGATATCATGTACATGATAGGTAGACTAAATATCAAATTCAATTAATAAAGTACAACATCATAAATAACATCCCAACCAACTCAAATATAGATACATTTATGTACTTACCATTTATTTTGACAAGTAAGAGTCGCATAAAAAAGTACATAATCGTAAATAACAACTTGACAAACACCATTTGGTTTGTGACATAACATTCGTATGATGACTTCAATGCACTCAACTGTCATATGCTATATATATAATCCAATACATTTGTTAGTTACTCACAAATATAAGTATGTCTGCTTCAAGAAGCTACTATAGTCGTTACAACGAAGAAAACATTGCGACCAAAACACATTGTAATTGCAAACGTCCTCATCTGTTGAAAGTACAAGTTGCATGGACTAGAATAAATCCAGGAAGAAGGCTTAAAGGTTGTCCGATTTACGTAAGTATTTGCCTTTTATTATAAACACAATTAATTCGTAACCATTACTTTGTTGTCAAACCTCATATTCAAGGTTCCTGTTGGATCCCCTCTACCTATTTGTTTGAATATTTAAATTGATGGCTGAAACCAATCCAACATGAATGTTGAACATGAGCTTAGAAAAGGGATGTCATATGGTTTATAAAATCATGATACATGGATAAATATGCAAAATGCTGTCTAACAAAACATGTCATTTTATTCAGGATAAATATGCAAAATGCTCAGTTTATGGTTTTCTAGATGATGAACTCCCTTCAGAATACTACAAGGAATTGCTTTACAACTTGTATGTTGAGAACAGAAGTTTAAAGCAAAGTTTAAGGAACATGGATCATTTTGAAGATTCAAAGTCTAATTCAAATTGTTAAGGAACAGCAAAAATATTTATGGTTATGTTTTTATTAATTTTTTTATGTGATTGCGAAATTCATAATGAAATAAAAAGCTTGTTCGGTTAACATAATATTATACAGTACACAAAGTTCTTAATACCTAATTAAACAAAACATAGGATTGTAATGGGATAGCATACAAAGGTTTACAAATAACAGAAGACAAAGAAAGACAACCAAGTTATCACCAAACCTAATTGTTATTATACTCATCATAGTGAAAACTGACCTTGTATTTCCAAAAGTACGCAAGCATGCGTTCACGGTAAGCAATCGCTACCTAAAGAGGGTCACCAAAAACCAATGGAAGCTTGTGACTCAATCTGTATAACAAGAGACAAACACATACTCCACAATCTTCATATACGGCAGCTTGATGTGGGACTTTTTCTTTAAACTGATATGTGATCTTATACTCCCCAACTAATAACCCTTTGCTCTTTAGCACTCCAGTTTTATCCATGAACAAAGGTAACTATTTGGACATTGTTTCCCTCATAGCTAACCACCACTTTCTATTCTTAACTATTAGGGCATCTTAGTTTCTTTTTCGTGGGGTCATTGAATCATAAACGATTATAACACCTGTACGGATATGCAGCTCCGCAAAAGCCCAGTGCACTTCAGGTTTTTTCAAAGGGAAATATACCTATATAGAAAAAAAACATAAACTTAATCCTAAAGAAACACTCGTAATTCAAAGATTTTCTATATGGGTATGTTTTGATTCAATAAGACCTTTTCTACATCAGTCCATGGCACATGGCCTCTTTTGGCATTTGAATGGTAAATATGCATACCACCGCCAAGTATGGTCGGGCAGAAATGTGGGCCTACTATTGCCCAATCTGCATCTGGTGCTCTAAACTGCCACAACAACTCCACCCAAAGCTCCAGATGCTGTTAATAACATAAATCAGGATGAAACTGGTTTTCAACATGTTTCTAACAATCAAATAAAGTGAAAAATATATATAGAAATAGAGACCGTACAGTGTCGACCAACCACCCTCTTTTTTATCCTCCAAACCCAACAAAGCTAACCAAAATTATCATCAACAACAACGCCATATGGATCCCAAGAAAATTTGAACAGTTAGGTAGGCTTGCCACTTCTCTTCTTCTTCAAGAACGTTTTAATATAACAAGGCACTGTTACTTTGTAAATGTTACATTTTTTGCCACCTTAGATCCTAAAAAAGGTAAGCATATATAAGTATTTATTTAGCACAAACAAACGTATATTAACATACATCATAATATACCTCTAAAATGGGTGAGATTAATTCACCGAAGAATTCGGTTGATTCTAATTTGTCCTGCTCTTCACCATCAAACTCATTAGGGAATTTTATTAATTCTAAAATTTGACTTGTAATTGTTCGCCTTTTTGCCAGAGGTGGTGTTGTTGATTGTTGCTGCTCATATGGTGATTGGAGAGCCACACCGGGTTTCTTCTTCCTTCCAACAACTCACAAAACCACAGTTTCAAAAATGCTCTAATTCATTAAATTTCACAAGGTTATATCCTTCTGACATATTCATAATTTGATATCTTAAAATACATAATCCATGTTGTCAAAATACATAGTTTTTTATTTTATTTTAATTTGGTTGGTAAGAAAAACATTCTTACGTATTCGAACTAATGCGATTCGGCAACATACATGTTTTCGGTATGCATTACATCTGCCATAAACTGATCAAGATTCACCTTTTTATCCTACAAGACAAGTTTATTCGATACAACGGATTAAATACAAAAATATTTGTAAAATACTATACAAGAAGGAAAATAACATATTCATTTTACCTTCAAGGTACTATCAACAATTCTAGTTTCGATAACTGGCGTAGTTTCGGTAACTGGGTTATTTTCTTCTATCATAACATCCATTTTATTACACAATGCTTTATGCTCTTCTTGATATAGAGTCACCTTGATCTCCCCATTAGAAGTATATTCTTCAAAGCCAATCAACATATCATCTAAACAATACTTCCCATCATCATTATCAACTTCCATGTTGCCTTCTATCTCAGCATTATTCTAGTTCACACAAAATCTATTTAGTACAAGTGTACACAGGTAGTTGTATTGGTTTTATTTCTTTTAGTTGTTATCTGCTTGAAATGAATGGGTTTCCAAGTTCACAAAAACTATTAAGATCGAGAGTACATATTTTTATGTCGTGTATAAGTAACAAAATAATTGAGGCCCGATATCATCAATAGTCTATATGCTCAGTATAGAGGGACTGTTATGGTACTAAGGTAGTGAGATACAATTGCTGTCTATAGGCTAATTGAACATCATTTCCCTATTCCTAAAGTCTATCCCTGTTCACCACTTAAAAACCTACGGGACTATTTCAAGCACATGAACAAATTGTAGTTTAAAACCAATTTCAATTTCATAGTTTAAGTAAACTTACTTGGACTGTAGTATCAAAATGTGGTTTATCTACATTATCGGGTTGAAGGCAAGAAACATCAGGTGGTAGCTCAGGTTCCAATGCATTATGTAAGTGTTGCAATGAACCTTGTTGTAACTCTTGATAATAACAGTTATTTTCATCACCTTTGAAATCATTTGGTTTCCTGGAATCATCAAATGTAGGTGGCCTTGATGTCTGTAAAAAATAACATTTATAAAGGTTTCTGAAGTTGTAACTATATAATATACGTGCATCAAGGTTTATGAAAGGGAACATACATTACCAACTTTGATTTCTTTAGGAATAACATTAGATGTTAGTGTTTGAACAAGTTTTGTTCTTACCTCATTGACCCTACCAACAAGATCTGGTCTCATATCTATTACTTTTTTAAAAGGGAATCAACATCATCCAATAACTGATTTGACTCGGTTGCAACAACCAGGTCATGAACATTAATTCCACCTGGTTTATCATCAATTTCAATTGATTCTTCATTAACAATGGGTGCTTCATCTACATTTTGACCGGGTTTTACTGCTTGAATAAAAGGGACATTCTCTCCTCTAATAAATAAAAGACTATGAATAAGCCAAGGTTCCTTCAACTCTTTATTTGTTGGTGTAAGCTCAAGGATTGGAATTGAAGCCTATGAAACAAATATTATGCAAGTGGGATTAATAAAAAAACTACTGATGCATCAAAATATGCGAGTGGGATCATCAATCAAATGTTATGAAAGACGAGGGTCTATTTGCCCATATAAAATACATTTAAAACAAACCAATGCCATTTTGCATACAATGCAATGAAATAACTATATGCATTCAAATAACAAAATCAAAACATTACCGGGCCAAACAGAAGATAGTAATATGTTTTTTCAAACTTTTTAAAGTTTAACCAAGCAAGACCAGGAGGAATGATGTCAGGTTCTATAACACCCCCATTTTTGCGGAAGCTAATCTGGGGTATTATTTCATAGTACAACAGTCATAATCATAGAAAACGACTCGAAAGAGACGTTTTTAAAAGATAAGTTATCATTCATTATTTCATCAGAGTTTTTACAAACAGAGGTCCTAAAATCTACATGAAAACATAAAGTTTGAATGATAACAGTTTAGCCATCTTTAAGTATGTGCCACTTCGTGCCATAAGATGTTCAGTTACCTAAGATAAACATGCTAAAAAGGTCAACACAATGGTTGAGTGAAATTCATAGGTTTATAATAAATAGTGTGAATACAAGTCATTATAAGAGTAGGTTACGTTGTTATACACCCATAAGTGTAATAATTGCAATGAGTACAATTATTATGGAAAATAGTATTATTGCATCTAAGCTCATGGCACTCAAACTGACTAGTGTATATATCAATAATGATATATATAAAGATAATGGCCCCCGTGTAGGTAATTGCCATATACCTATGAGTTTCAAATATAGTGCGTTTGGTTACCTATCCGGCTAACACAAACACACAAATGTATTCGTTCATCCCAATAGGCATATTCACAATATTCACAGTTACACTAAACACAAATAGTAATGACTCGCAGTAATTAATGGTCCAAGATGTCGGGGGTCTTTTGGCATAAAGGGACTTTAGACAACAGGATGCATAATATATCAGGATAGCATACATTTAAAACACTTGTATTCATGGTTTATAGCATTATTCCCCCTCACATGTTTATGAAAAAAAAATATTAAAAGTAAGGCTATTAACTCACCTTAAACAGTATAGGGAAATCTGATTGATGGCAAAAATATAATCAATGAAAGTAACGGCTTATCGTTCACGGCAACCTAGTGTGATATGTCAAGTCTTAGTGTGATAGTTTATGTTTTAAAACATCATAAAGTTTAACGTAATAATCTTTGATTATAAATTAATAGAAATATTGTATCTCTGTTGCGGGCTATCATAATCCAGAGCCATGTAGTATCGTTGAAGGAGCCATGGAACTTTAATCGTAAACCCAGCAAACTCGTACCAAAGCACAAAAACTCAAATGAAACCCTTCATTCATGAAATTCCTTTATAATGTGATACGATAGGAATTATAAGTTTCTTCAAAAAGTTAGATGATGATAAATTATGTTAAAATATATAAGAAAAATTCGTCGATTTAAGATTAATATAACGATAAATGATCGGTTTTAATAAAATCGATTTCATAATTAATATATATTTTTATAATTTATATAGCAAATATTATATATTTATATTTTTAATTTGTAAAATTAGGCAATATATACCCTTGTTTAAAACTTTACACTTTAGTCCTTTATATATATAAAGTATAGTATATATAATTTAAAACCTTTAAACTTTGAAACATTGGCAATAAAGGTCCTATATAGTTTATAACATTAGAATAATTACTTTTTTAGCCCCTTAAGTTATAAATTTTAGAAAGTTAGATATAGTACCCCTATGCATGGAAATATTTGCAAAACAAGGTCCAAAAAAGCCATGCAAGATTATATTAAGAATACCAAATATATTTGGCATGTTATAGCTTATTAAATAAGCTAATTAAGATGTTCTAACATAACAAAAGTATTAGAAAAAGGATTCCGTTAGCTAGAAAATCATAACGGTTCGTTTTTAAGGTTATTAATAAAACAGATCAAACATGGCATGGGTTTGAGGATTCAAAGCTTTAAACAAGAGTTTATATATGATCTTAAGAGTATTATGAACAATCTAATACATATTTAAGTTTATGGAATAAGATCTTAGGCTTACTTGAGCTAAAATGGGTCAAAATGGGTTTTTATAACTCGTACGCCTAGAAATGGCTTCAAGACTTCGTTTTTCTTACTTCTTGGCATCTATTCTGATCTTAGGGACTTCTCTTGACCTTCTATTGCTGCTAGAGAATGGCTACAACTCCATTTGAGTGTGTGAGATGAGTTTGAGGTGTGAATGAAAGTGTTGTGTATGTATGTGTATATATAAGGTCAAAAACCCTTGGTGTCCAAGTTTTCTTGTCATCTAAGGGTTTGATAAGTGTCCTAGCTAGCTGAGGTGAGTAAGAGATGCTAGTAGGATGAGTAGGAAGGCTAAAACTAGCTATGAAGATGTAGAATAAGTGTTTGGAGGCCACGGCTAGGAAGGGGTGACAAGGTGATGACTTGGCCAACTTAGTAGCTAAGGGAGGAGATAGAGGTGCTTGTAAGCTACTTAGTAACATAAGGGTGAGGTCATGGAGGTGCTTGGTTAGTAACTTGGGTTTAAAATGGGTAAAAATGAAAGAAAATAGGTGGCGGTTTGGTTTATTTTTAGGTTAGGGTTTAGGGTTTTAAAATGTGGATTAGGGTTAGAATTAGGGATAGATTATGGTTTAGGATTAAGGTTTAGGGTTAGGATTACGGTTAGGATTAGGGATTAGGGTTTAGTTTTAGGTTTAGCGTTTAGTTTTAGGTTTAAAGTGAAATTAGGGTTTTAGGGTTTGGTTTAGGGTTTAGGTTTTTAGATTAGGGTTTAGAATGAATTAAGGTTTAGGTTTAGGGTTTAAAAGTCATGCATTAAGTGCCTGTACCTTGTGTTAAAGTGGTAGTAATAAACTAAAATGAATTTGGAGGTAAAATGACCTAGTATAACTTTCTTGTATTATTAACTTGTACATTGAGCTTTAGAAAGTTGTAATTTGATTTAGGAGGGAAAATATATTCAAATTTTGTTCTATGATACTTGTACACATGCTTCAAAGGCTTGTACATTTATTTTATATGTATACATTACATATAATTAGGGTTTTGATATAAACGTTAACGTTTAATGCTTGTTTTGATATAACGTTTTGAAAAGTACGTTAAATGGATAATGTACTTGGTAAAATGATATAGACTTGACATATTAGGATGTTTACATGATGTAAACATAGATAGAGATGGCATTGATAAAGGTTGTGTGAGCTCGTTTACTTTAAAGATGCAAGTTACGTTGCATAACGAGATAAAGCAAAAAATTTCCCTATATAAAGGTGGTATATAATAGATTACAGTGCATCTAATTTAATAGATGGATATTACAGTGAATCTAATTTAATAGATGGATAATTACATTGATGA
Organism: Tanacetum coccineum; assembly: GCA_026074375.1. Lineage (NCBI taxonomy): Eukaryota > Viridiplantae > Streptophyta > Magnoliopsida > Asterales > Asteraceae > Tanacetum > Tanacetum coccineum. Next base: position 38,446 of record BQNB010002129.1, read on the forward strand.
AAATTGCGGGTTGTTATAGTCTCCCTCCCTTAAAAGAAATCTCGTTCCGAGATTTAGTTGGATGTCGGAGTGATGTTTGAAAACAAATGTGGATACTTGGCACGAATTTGATCTTCGCGTTCCCACGTAAATTCTGGTCCTCTTTTAGAGTTCCATCTTACTTTGATTATAGGAATACGACTTTGTTTTAGTTGCTTGACTTCTCGATCCATAATCTCCACTAGTTCTTCCACAAAGTTAAGTTTGTCATCAAGTCGAAGCTCTTTCATTGGAATGACAAGGGATTCGTCAGATAAGCATTTCTTTAGATTAGAAATGTGGAAAGTACTGTGGACATTACTAAGCTCTTCAGGAAGCTCTAGTTTGTATGCCACTAGACCGACTCTCTTAAGAATCTTAAATGGTCCAATGTACCGGGGATTAAGCTTTCCTCGCTTTCCAAAATGAATGACACCTTTACGAGGTGATACTTTTAACATAACACGATCTCCAACTTGAAATTCTAAAGGCTTTCGCCTTACATTGGCGTAACTTCTTTGTCGGTCTCTTACAGCTTGCAAGCGTTGTCGAATTTTTTCAGTGGTTTCATGGATTATTTCTAGTCCTGTAAGTTGAACATCTCCAACTTCGGCCCAGCTAACAGGTGATCTGCACTTTCGACCATAAAGTGCCTCGAATGGTGCTGCCTTGATACTGGCATGGTAACTGTTATTATAGGAGAATTCTACCAATGGCAAGTGTCTTTCCCATCCTTTTCCAAAATCTATAACACAGGATCGAAGCATGTCTTCAAGTGTTTGAATGGTCCTTTTACTTTCTCCATCGGTTTCGGGATGATATGCCGTACTCATGTCTAATTGAGTACCCAAAGCACTTTGTAATGATTGCCAGAATCTGGATGTGAAATGACTGTCACGATCCGAAATGATAGATATTGGCACTCCATGTCGGGAGACTATTTCTTTGATGTACAACCTTGTAAGGGTTTCCATACCATCTGTCTCTTAGGTAGGGATGAAGTGTGCGGATTTGGTAAGGCGATCGACAATGACCCAAATTGTGTCATGTCCGTTTGATGTTTTGGGCAGTTTTGTAACGAAATCCATTGTTATTCTCTCCTATTTCCACATAGGAATCTCTAGTTATACCAGTAAGCCAGATGGCTTTTGACATTCTGCTTTAACTCTAGAGCATGTTAAACACTTGCCAACATACTCAGCGATGATTTCCTTCATGTTAGGCCACCAATAGAGTTTCTTAAGATCCTGATACATTTTGTCAAAACCTGGGTGAATGGAATACTTTGATTTATAGGACTCATGCATGATCAAGTCTCTCAGATTACCAAAGAGTGGTAACCAACTTCGGTTCTTAATACAATAAGTTCTATCAGGACATATTTCAAATGCTTTATCCATTCCTCGTAAGTTTTTAGCCTTGAGGTTTTCGTCTTTGATTGCCTCAGTTTGAGCTTTGAGAATTTGTAATGGTAATTTTGAATGTTATGGTCATAAAGAATGATTAACTCGGAGGGTATGAATTCGTTTTCTTCCATGCTTAAGCATCTGCTACGACATTTGCCTTTCCAGATGGTAGCGAAAATCACAATCGTTATCTGCAAGCATTTCTAGCAATTGTGTTGTCACAATGTTAACTCTTTCACGATCAAGAGATTATGTGAAGACTTTTATGATCATGAACATCATTACATTTGGTGCCATATTGATAGTGTCTCTAAATTTTTAAGGAGCAAAAATACTGCTCTAAGTCGAGATCTGAGTGGTTTGTTTTCTTCATCAGCTTAAGTTGTCGGGATGCATATGCAATAACCTTCTCTCTTTGCATTAACACCGCTTTCCCTGACCACTGATGGGATGCATCTCCGTAAACAACTAAATTGTGATTTCCTTTGGTAATGCTAAGATTCGGAGCTTCATATAGCTTCTGTTTAAAGTAGTTAAAAGGCCGATCTCTTGGTCTTTTCCCGAGATATACTTCTTGTTTTTTGGGTTAATTCAGTCTAAAGAGACTTTACAATCTTTAGAAATCTTTTGATTAATCTCTGATAATAACCGCCAAGTCTTAAGAATTGACATTTTTCTCGTTGGTGTAGTAGGGAAGATGTCCAATTACTTAAACTTGCTTCAATTTGCTGGGGTTCAACATGAGTCCTTGGACTATCAATGAAGTGTCAGAATGCACGATATGAATAGAAATCACACTGGAGAATTGGAATATAGTTTCTCTTTTAGAGTAATCTCAAAGTTATTTCTATGATGATTTGTGTGCTTCTTATTGTTACGTGCGTAGATGAGAATATCATCGATGAACACTATCACAAATTTATCCAAGTATGGTTTACACACATGATTCATGAGATCCATGAATACAGCAGGCACATTAGTTAAACCAAATGGCATCACTTGAAATTCATAGTGTTCGTATCTTATTCTGAAAGCTGTCTTGGGAATATCTTCATCCCTGACTCTCAGTTGATGATAGCCCCCCCCCCCCCCCACATAATCTTAAGTCTAGTCTAGAGTAGACATTTAACCTTGAAGTTGGTCAATAATGTCATCATCCTGGGTAATGGGTACGATTCTTTCGGTAAAGTTTATTCAACTCCCGGTAATAAATACCATTCTGAAAGATCATCTTTCTGTTGACAAATAGACAGGAGCTCCCCAAGGCGAGTACTTGGTCGGATAAAACCTCGATTTGATAACTCTTGAAGTTGGTTAGATAGTTCCTGCATTTTTGAAGGAGCTAATCTATAGGGTGCTTGGGCTACAGGTGCCGCTCCTGGAATTTGATCGATTTGGAATTCTACTTGGCGAACAGAAGGAAGGCTAGGTAGATCTTCAGGAAAAACTTTTGGGAATTCTCTGATACTGGGATACTCTTATTAGTTGTTTCTCATCAGACTTCTTCTCTTTTACTTCGATTTACAAATAACTTTAACAACCTCGGAAATAATACTCTTTTCGGTTTTTTATACAGGATATGAGATTTAGTCGGATTTTACTTTGGTCACCTCGGATGATCAAAGTCTCACTGTTGATGGGGATGTGGACGACTTTCTTGTCACAGATAATTCTAGCATGATACTTAGATAACCAATTCATACCAATGACGACGTCGAAACTACCGAGTTTGATTGGCATAAGATCAATTTTGAAAGGTTGGTTTAACAAGGTCAAGGTGCAACCCTGGATAACGGTGTTTATGCTTACTAGGCTTCTGTCAGCCATTTCAATATCGTAAAAGGTATCTATTGTAATGGGTGGGATATTTAGCATAGAGGCAAGATATATGGATAATAAGCTTTTATCCGCTTCAGAATCAAATAATACTCTAGCTAGATGTTGGTTTAGAAGGAACATACCCGTGACTACATTCGGGTCTTGGTGAGCATTCCTATCTCTCAGCATGTAGGCTCTTCCTTGGGCATTATTGTTGGTGGTCTTTCGGCACTGATTTGCATAATACCCTTTCTCTCCACATGAATGACAAGTAACTGTCACTGGTAGCATATTACTTCTAGTGGCTGCCCCTTTGTTTCTACAGTTCTTGGTCAGATGGCCCACCTTGTTGCAAGTATTACACTTAACAGTGCAAGGTCCTATGTGATGCAGAGTGCATTTCTTACACAAGGGAAGATTTCTAGTATACCCATTATTTTCAGTTGGGGTGGCAACATAAGCCCTGAAGGTTTCCTATCTTCTGTTCTGTTATGGTTGGTGATTATTGTAGCGGTTGTTGGTGTTGGTGTTACGGTAATTGTTGTTATTATCGTTGCGGTAGTTGTTGTTGTTGAAAGTTCTTCTATCGTCAAACTTTCATTTGTAATTACTTGATACTTGCACCGGAGTGTGCTTTCTTACATAATCCATTAGCCTGTGGGCTATGTTAATGGCTTCCTCTAGAGTTTGAGGTTTAGAGGCGGTAACATTCCCTTCAATACTTCGAGGCAATCCCCCGATGAAAACTTCCATCATTTTCTCAAAATTTGGCACCATAGTGGGACATAAGGTTGCCAATTCCTGGAATCTTCTCACATATGTCTTGAGATCATTCCCCTTCACAGTCAGATAGTAAAATTCATCTTCTATTTTTTGGACCTCAGTTCGGGGACAATACTTCTTTATCAAAAGCTTCTTGAATTCAACCCAGGTAATCTTGTAAGCTTCTTCTATCCCAATAGGTTGAGCAGAAGAATTCCACCAGGATAAAGCTTCTTCAGTTAAAGTACCAGTAGCAAACTTCACCTTGCAGTCTTCGGTACAGTTACTACTAGAAAACACTGATTTAGTTCGCTTAAACCAGCGGATAAGACCAATAGCGCCTTTCGTACCTTTGAAGTTGATAGGTTGGCAGCTCATGAACTCTTTGTAGCTACACTGTCTTGCTACAGGAGCTTCTCTTGGTCTGGTGGTATTATCAGTATTTGCCATGTTAGCGGCTTGTGCTTCCAGAGCTGCGGAAACACTATCAGCAACTAGTTTCTTGATGGCAGCCTGAGTCATGGCTGGTGCTTCAGATGTTGACGTCCTTTTGGGAGGCATTCTATCAACATAAGACAACACGTAATAAGAATGATATCACAATTCTTTCCTTAAAATGCAATGCTTATTTTTGAACTTTAAGCATTTTTAACAATAGTGATATTGAAATCATAGATACTTATTTGATATGAATTCTAACAAGCATCTAACTTATTAGTTTATTTTCTAGGGGTCACGGTAAGATTCATAATGATGAAGACGGAGATGTAATATAGGACACAAGATGAATATAAAACGGGATCACCATTGTATTATATCATGAACAACTTGCCTTTGTACTGTACATAGTTAAAATTTGACAAGTGTTGTTATTTATACCACACATCTCGTGGCTAGGTTCTAACAAAAGCTATAACTAGTATCTAATCTAGTAGTCTGATGGTCCTTCCTGACTGTTCTTGTGTTCATAGGTTGCATCCAGAAGACTTTCCTTATCTGCTTGGTGACGAACCTGGATATCTTCGATGATTTGTTCTAGATTAGCAATCCTGAAGCGAGACAGAGAAATCTTATTGTTATTTCCCAATTGCTTTCTTTGAAGTTTAGCAATTTGAATATGAGCCTTTTGGAGTTTAACTTCCAGATTGTCAAAATCTTGTTGTATGATCACCCGACCTTTTCCAAGACCTTCTATTTTGTCTTCTATGTGTTCAATGCGGTCGAGAGAGAGTCCATCTAGATGATTCAAAATTTCCTTAATTTGTTCCTCGTGGCGTTCCAGACTTGTCTTACGAGAGCTTTCTCCTATCTCAAATGCTTGAGGTAGGGTAGAAGTAGAGAAGGATGATCGGTCAAGACCTCGTTTCTTAAGTGGCAATAATTCCTCAGGAAGAAAGAATTCTTGAGAATTAAATATTGGAGATAGCATTGAAGATGGAGGCATAATAGTTGGCAGTGGAATAGGTGATTCTTTAGCATAATATGCTTGCATGACCTTAACATAGGGGTCATCATGAAAAAGTGAAAGAGTTGGTGAAGCTATTGGACTAACCAAATGAGTTATTTGTAAGAGCTAGATAATATTTCCTGGTGAAGATGGGGAAGGTCCGGGGAAGCCGGGGATATTGTTTTTTTCCCAAGGCAAGTTAGAGGAAAAAGCATCCTCAATATCAGAAGTGGGTGGTGGGAGAAGAACTAACTTGTTAACAACCAGCGGTAAATACATAAGTATATTTATAGAATAGTTTAATAGTTATGTACTCTACTTACTATTCGGGAGATGTAGTGGACAAAGACCTTTCTTGGATGGAAAAGAAAAGTGTTATAGTTAAGGTTTCACCTTGTTTTCTATAAACTGGCTCTGATTACCAAATCTATAACATCCCCCATTTGACAAATATAGCAGTGGAAGCTAATCGGGGTATTACTTCATAGACAACAGTCAAATCATATCAAAACGACTCATAAAGAGACGTTTTTGGAAAATTTAGTTATCATTCATTTATTCATCAGAGTTTTTACCAAGAAGAGAGATCCCAAAAAATCTAGTAACATAAGTTTTAATGATAACAGTTTAGACATCTTCAAGTTCGTCGCACTTCCGGCCATAAGTGCCTAGTTACCTGAGATAAATGCTAAAAAAATCAACACCATGGCTGAGTTGAAAATTTCATAGGGTTTATGGTAAAACAGTTTGAATACAAGTTCAATAGTGGGTTACGTTGTTATTCACCCATAAGTGTAATAATTTGCCTTTGAGTCAATGTTTATGAAAACAGTATTATTGCCTAAGCTCATGACACCGAGGACCTGAGATAATCATTAAAATCACAGAAGTTGCCTCCAACGGGTGCCTTTGCCAAACACCGCATAGTGATTTCAAATGAATGTGCGTTTTGGTTACCAGAAAAGTATAGGTACACCAACGGGGGAGTTCAGTCCCAAATAGATCTATTCACAGCATTCGCGCTTACTCCGAAAAGTAATTAACGGTTCATGATAGTGGGGTCTTCATGGCAAAAGTAGGACTTTAGGCAAATAATATATCAGGTTAGCATTACAGTTGAATAACGTATATTCATGGTTTTATAGCATGTATCCCCCTTGCGGGTTAGGAGAATTAGGAAAGTTTTAATTGGGGCGGGGGGAGGGCTATGAACTCACCTTAACAGGGGAAATCTGATTGATGGCAAAAATATATCAAGTGAAAGTAACGGCCTTGTCACGCAACCTAGGGTAATATGTCAAGTCTTAGTTTGATTGTTTATGTTTTAAAACTTCATGATGTTTAATCATTTGATTTATTAATATATGGAAATATTGTATCACTGTTCGGGCCATCATAATTCAGAGGTCATGTAGCAAACGTTTGAGGAGCATGGACACTTTAAATCGTCAATCTTGCAAACTCGTCTAACGTTATACCAAATGAAACTCTCAATTGCAGCTCCCTAGAACGTGATACGTAGATTTTACGTTTCTTCAAAAGACTAGTCGATGATAAATTACGTTAATATATACGTAATTGTTTTTTTATGCATCGATCGTATGTTCATAACGATAAATGTGTAGGGTTTAATAAAATCGAGTCTTATCTATATTTATAATTATATAAATATATTATATTTTATATTTTTAAGTCTGCAAAAATTAGCAATATATACCCTTGATTTATAAACTTTTACAAATTTAGTCCTTTATATATAAAGTATATATAATTTAGGAAAATGACATTTTCAGTCCCTCTAGTTATAAATTTCAGAAAGTTACGATATATACCCCTATGCATGAAAACATTTGCAAATCAAGTCCAAAATTCATAATTTTGATATTTTTGAAATCCAAAAGAGTTTTGCAGGTCATGGCTTATTAGAATAAGCTAAAATAAGATGTTCTAACGTAACAAAAGTTTAGAAAAAGGATTCGTTAGCTAGAAAATCAAAACGGGTCATTTTTAGGGTTTTAATTAAAAACGCATGGGTTTGAGGATTCAAGGCTTTAACAAGGGTTCATATAGGATCTTAGGAGTCTTATGAATATTCTAAAACAGATTATGAGCTTATTGAACAAGATTTAGGCTTACTTGAGCTAGAAAGGGGTCGAAATGGTGTTTTTGGGTTCGTACGCCTAGAAATGACTTCAATGGCTTCTTCCTTCTTTCTTCTTGGCTTCAAACTGATCTTGGGGCTTCTCTTGATCCTCCTTGGTCTGATTTAGAACTCCATTTGTGTTTGTGATGAAGATTTGAGGTGTGTTTGAAAAGTATGTGTATGTATGCGTATATATAGTACTCGAACACCCTTGGTGGCCAAGTTTTCTTGGTGTGGTGGCCAAGGGTTGTAGGGGAATGACTAAGGGTAGCTAGGTGATGAGTATAGAGAGCTAAGAGTGTAGCTTTACAAGGTGGAAGGGTTGTGGGGGGTTCGGTTTGCAAGAAAGGTGACGAAGGGGGTGTTTGCTTGGTAACCAAGTATTGTAGCAAGCAAGGAGGCAAGGAGGTGGGTAAGGTGCTTGGTGGTGATGTAGTAGTGAGGTCATGGTGGTGCTTGGATGCTAGCTTGGTTTAAAATGGGTCAAAATGAAATAAAGGGGTGTCGGGTTTGAATTTAGGTTCGGGTTAGGGTTTTTGGTTTTAAATTCGAGTTAGGGTTAAGGTTTAGGATAGATTAGGGTTTAGGATTAAGGTTTTAATGTTAGGATTAGGGTTTAGGTTTAAGGTTTAGGTTTTAAAATGAAATTAGGGTTTTAAAACTAGTTTTGGGTTAGGGTTTTAGGTTTTAGGACGTAGATTAGGGTTTAGGATTAGGGTAATTAGGGTTTAAATGTTGTGCATTAAGAGCTTGTACTTAGTGCTTTTTTTTTTTTTTTCAAGTAATGTTAGAAACAGAAGAAAAATGGTGGTAAAATGAGCTTATTTGAATTCGTGCTTTATTGATTTATACATTGAGCTTAAACGTGTTGTACCATGGTTTTCGAGGGAAGTGTGATTCAAATATTATGCTATGATACTTGTACACATGCCTTGAATACTTGTACATTCATTTTATATGTGTACATTACATATAATTAGGGTTTGATATATAACGTTTAATGTTTAATGTCTGTTTTGATTATAACGTTGTAAATGGTATAATAATGATGGGGTAATGTACTTGGTAAATATGATATTAAGATATAGGCCTTGACATATTAGGATGTTTACATGATATAAACATTATAGAGAATTGGCATAGGTAGGTTGTGTGAGCCGTTACTTTAGAGATGCAAGTGTAGTTGCATAATGTGATAAAGCAAAAATTTCCCTGTAAAAAGGTGGTATATATAATAGATGGATATTATAGTGCATCTAATTTAATAGATGGATAATTACATTGATGAAAATTACGGGTTGTTATATACGTATACAGCAGATCTTAAAAGAAGGGAAGCTTACACAGCATAGTCCAATCCCAGAGGTTTCATTTACCAGAACAAAGACAAAAAGAACAGACTGTTGCGTATTGATGGAACTAACACGGTTCAGAGACGGTTCATCAGATGACGTTCGAACTGTCTTATTGATCGGTTTAAAGGAATTCGGATGGAGTATTTTACACAGACTATGGGCGACAAAGTGACAAAGACAAAACAGGAGCTATGATCCAAGCAATTGACAAACAGCTAAAGACAAGGAGGATTATGCGGAGTTTGGAGAAATTTGTTGCTGGGAGACCATACGAGGGAGACTTTCCACTGCTGCAAAGGACCATGTGATTTATCATATGATGTCCTCATCATAACAGGTCAAACCTTGTACGTACTAAATAACTTGTGACATTTGTATATATGTAGTGTAGACTTTATGGTGATAATAAGTAGTGCTTGGGTACAAAATTTTCAAGAGATTCTTAGTAAATTCAAAAAATTTCAAATTCTTGTACTCAGCACTGGCTTTATTAAACCCTCAAAAATTGAGGGGGCAGATTAAAATGTTCCTATTAGATATTATGTAACATTTTGTCCCTGAACGTTTAATCAATTGATATCTAAAATATCAAGGGATTAACATTTTGGATAAGGGGAGAAAATGTGATTAAACTGAATCTAATTTGTATTGAAATATGATTAGATAAAATGGACTCAATGCACTCCACACTTAGCATGTTTAAGATACGGTGACACATGTTCAAGGGGGAGCTTTTTTAGAGAATGATGAAAAACTTTCAAAGTTTAAATCTTTTGATATTTCATATCAAAACACTTTGATTGAAATTTTCAATGATTTTGGTTTTGATTGAGATGGAATACCCAAAAGACCGACCATGTACTTAAATTTATGGAGTTATAAGGTGGTTAGGCATAGGTATTCAATGTTAGCCTCAATTTATTGAGTCGAACAAGGAAGCTCGGTCACTCTACGATGGAGCTTCGGTCTTTAATTAGTTAATGTTGTAACAGGATAATATCGGGAATCGGGCTCGATAGATAATCTAATATTGTATATGTTTCGGGTTTAATCCCAAACAAAACCCGAGCCCGGGTCCTAGTTAAATATCCCACGCGTCGTAGGGATATGTATATATATATTTAGATATTTTCTAAAAGAAAATATCTCATATATATATAGATATTTTCTTTTAGAAAATATCTAGTTATCTAATTTTTCTAAATCAAAATTTCTTTTCCATCTCTTTTCTCTCATCTCTCTTTTCTCTCTCTCTCATTTTCGACTCTCTCTCTCTCTAGTTTCTTTGATTCGTGGTTCGGGTTATGAAGTGAAGTGTTAATCGGGAACCTACAATTGGTATCAATCGCCTCGGGTGGATAGCGTGGTTTTTTTTGGTGTTGTGAGCATATTGGATTCGGCAGTTGGGTTGATCAATCACTCGACACCCATACTTTTTTTTCCGTGGCTCATTTTGTTATTGGAAACGAAGAGAAGAACGAAAAAGTGGTAAAACGTCACGATCGAACGAGTGGAAACACGTTAGGATCGAACGAGTGAAAAAACGTGTACAACCGAACGAGCGAAACACGTTAGGATCGAACGAGTGAAAAAACGTGTACAACCGAACGAGCGAAAAACGTTTGGATCGAACGAGCGGAAAACCCTTAGGATCGAACAAGCGGACTCGAACGAGAAGAACCGAACAAGCGGGATCGAACGAGCGGACCGAACGAGCGAACCGAACGAGCGGATCGAACGAGCGGATCGAACGAGCGGATCGAACGAGCGGACCGAACGAGCGAACCGAACGAGCGGATCGAACGAGCGGATCGAACGAGCGGATCGAACGAGCGGATCGAACGAGCGGATCGAACGAGCGGACCGAACGAGCGAACGATACGCGCGGATCGACTCGAGCGGGATCGATTAGCGGATCGAACTAGCGGATCGGAAACGACGGATAGAACGAGAGGGAATCGAACGAGCGAATCGAACGAGTGGGAATTTTTTTATTCTAAACATTCGAAACGAGCAAATTTTTTGGACCGAACGAATTTTTTTTTTCTAGCAATCTTGTGTGAAGAAAACGGTTTCAGTAAAACAGCCATAACTTTTGATCCGTAAGTCCGTTTTAGGCCCGTGACCTCTCAAATCGAAGAGAAAAACGAGACGGATCACGCTGTAACCACCCTTTGGCAGGTTAAGGATTTTTCGAAGCCCAAAAAGCTTGTTTTCTATGATTTATTGACATTTTTCAGTTTTTTCTGGAATTTTTGGCCGCTGATTCCGCATCAAATCATTCACGGTTTTCTATTGATTCTGTAAAATCCCGTTAATTCATTTATCGGTTTTAATCATAGACGTGTAAAATCCCGTGAACGTGAATTGCTTACACAACCACAACTTAAATCACATCATATCCACTTAAGATCCAACAAAATCAATCACACTTCATAATTCATAACTAATCATTCATCATGTCTACTCTAGTTAACACATCCTCAACAGAAATTTCAGTTGTCAAGCAGAAATACGATGAGCTAGTCAAAAAGAGTCTGTTAACTAGGTCACAATTTGAAGGTCAACTCAAAGAGAAAACTAAGGTTATTTCGGATTTAAAGGTTAAGGAAGGAAAAGACATTGACACGATGATTGAAATGGACAAACAAATAAAGTTTTTAAATGAAATTCTTTATAAACGCAATCAGTCAATTCAGACCCCTTCAATCGGTTAGCACCAAATGCGAAACGAGATCATGGTAGATCAACCTTTGCTAATCACAAAGTACATCAAGAAAGCTCATCTGATAAGCCTCTTTTGTTTGAGATCCTATTGATATTCTGATCTGCAAAAGATTTTGCCCGTTGGAGAAGAGACAGTGACTCTTGAGAAGGAGAGTAGATCAAAATTGGATAAATAAACTGTGAAACCATTAATTACACATACTCAAACAGCTTTATGGAAATTTCAAACCACCATCCAAAGCATATCTTGATCAGTTGGAACGCGCTAAAGAAGTTAGGAAGACAATGTGGAGAAAAACGTTTGTTAGGACAAAGCCAAACATTGCTAAAAACCTGGCCTTTCTACCCATTTCTAAATACAAAAAAAAAAAAAATAACTCCATTAGTTAAAGTATAGGAAACTTTCTAACGAAATGACAAACAACTCCTCCGCCACACCAAATAGAACACTTGTCAAACAAGCTTGGTTATCTTACTTATAGTGCATTTCCTAACCCAACTGCTAAGACTATGGAAGTTTTGATCAAAACGTTATTAATGCTCTCTCAGACTAAAAACTAACTAGACCAGTCCATTGTGTTGTTCCATGAACTTAAAAGAGAAAGAATGACGATGTGGTAGTACGTTAATTTCCCTTGAAAAGGTGCTTGACGAACTTGAATCAGAAAAGGCTGATTTTTTCAAAAACCATATATGATTCTACTTCTCGAAGAGTGTGTGTCTAAAGATGTTACATGTCTCATATTTGCAATTCTCTGTCTGATTAAATGCTAATACTGAAATTTGCAATGCTTATATCTTCATAAACTCAAAGATGTGAATGTCTTGCTCTAAAGACTTTCGAACAATATGAATCTGTTAACAAAGAAGTTCATAATAATTTGTATATAAAGTTTTTCTAAATCTTGAAAAAACACTCGAATTCTCTTGAAACTTTCTTTACAACTTTGTAAGAACAGATGGAAAACAAACCCAGTTTGCAAAGAATGTTCAATGTATTTAGATATGAACGTGAACAATATCATGAAAATACAAGATTTGAAAAGCTCAAAGGCTAGACAAGAACATGGTGATAATGAGTTAAAGAAACTCATTTAGGTAACAAAAGAAATCTGTGGAACTCAGTTGATAAACCCATAGTTGTTCGACAACCAAATGCTCAACGGATTTCCCAAACCAAATCTAGGTTTAGGGAAAACCGATCCTTTTCAAATTCTCCTGAATTGAGAAGTTCTCAAACAAAACAGTCGGTTATAAAACTAATGGTCGGATGCGTTTATTTTAACCAGTCCACTCAAAAGCGTTTGCCTCAGAACGAAACAAGCGGTTCGAAACACAAATGTGCTTTAAACAAGGAATGTTTAGGAATTGCCTCCACCACAACACAAAAAACAGAAACACCACAGTTGCTCATACTTCTAGGATACTAATCTCATGTTCTAAATCTTCAGAGTAATTCACAGTACTAGTGTTAGTCCGACCACAGCTTAAGTGCTATCAAGTTAAAGATAAGGTCGTGCCAAACAATAGTCATATGAAGTTTCAAAAGAAGGAAGTAGAAGACCATCATAGGATTTTTAGTATTTCTAAGAAAACAAAGTTTGTAACTGTGTGTAATGACAGTTCAAACTCCAGACCTTCGAATGCGAATGCTGTTTGTGCAGAATGTGGAAATGTGTGTTTATTCTAAATCATGATGCTTGTGTTTCTCGATACCTTGAAAGGACGTGAATGCAGACTAAGAAGCCTCATGTAGTGCCGATAGTTGCTAGTAAACCAGAGAAAGCGAACAAATATGTGCAACACCCATAAGAAAATATTTGCAGCAGATACCCTATTAAAAATCAAAGGATATTATAGAAGTTGTATGAGAATACATATTCTGGTGATTGTTGATGACTATTCAAGATACACTTAGACTCTTTTTCTACGATCCAAGGATGAAACTCCAGAAGTTCTCAAAGACTTTCTCACGATGATTCAACACAATCTTCAAGCTCAAGTTATTAGTGTCCGTACTGACAGAGGCACAGAGTTCTTGAACAAGACACTCCATGCTTATTTCAAAGAAGAAGGCATTGAACATCAGACTTCCACTCCTCGAACACCTGAACAGAACGGCGTTGTCGAAAGACAGAACCACACTCTTGTTGAGGCTGCTCGAACAATGCTCTCAGCTTCTAAGCTTCCATTATCATTTTGGGCTGAAGCAGTTGCAACCGCATGCTATACTCAGAATAGATCAATCATCATATCGACTCATGGAAAGATAGCGTATCACATCATTAATGACAGGAAACCTTCAATAAAACATTTTTACATCTTTGGTTGCATTTGTTACATAACTAAAGATGGGGAAAATTTGGATAAGATAAAAGAAAAAGGAGATCTATGTGTCATGGTGGGATATTCTACTTAGTCGAAGGGATATCGTGTTTACAACAAGAGAACACGCTTAATAGTTGATTCCATTCATATCAAGTTTGATGAAGCCAAAGAAATGATGTCTGATCACAACAATTCAGACCTCGAACCACAGCGACAAGATATGTCTGTTGAAAATGTCTCTTCAGGCCTCGTTCCTCAAGGACAAAAGGCGTCAGATTATGACAACTCTGACCTCGTGCCCCCAAGACAAAATGTTGTTCCTACAGCAGAGAAGACAGATTCGTCACAACAAGGGTTGGAATTTCTCTTCAGTCCTTTACTTGAAGAATATTACAATCCAGCACACGGTCATGCTGAGGACAACAACAATGATCAAGCACCGAATGCATCATTTCAAGAAGCTGAATTTATCAATCCTTTTTGTACACGGGTACAAGAAATTGGTGAGTCTTCCTCACGCAACATTGATAATACCGATGTGCATTCATTTCAACCACAAAGTCATGATTACCGATGGACCAGAGATCATCCATTAGAACAAGTTCGTGGAAATCCAACCATGCCAGTTCAAACAAGACGACAGCTTGCCACAGATCCTGAAATGTGTATGTTCGCGCTCACGGTGAGTATTGTTGAACCGAAGAACATTAAGGAGGCAATGGCTGATTCTGCATGGATCGAAGCAATGCAGGATGAACTTCATCAGTTCGACAGACTAAAAGTCTGGGAACTAGTCGACAAACCATTTGGCAAGATGATTATAAAGCTAAAGTGGTTATGGAAGAACAAGAAGGATGAAGATCAGACTGTAATTCGCAACAAAGCACGACTTGTAGCTAAGATATGCTCATGAAGAGGGTATTGATTTAAAGAATCATTTGCACCAGTTGCTCGCTTGGAAGCAGTTCGAAGTTTATTGTTGCCCACGCAGCAACAAGTCTATTTCCATCTATCAGATGGACGTGAAAATGGCATTTCTTAATGGTCCACTGAAGGAAGAGGTTTACGTTGCTCCCGAAGGGTTCATTGATCCAGATCATCCAGAAAAAGTCTACCTTCTAAGGAAAGCTTTGTATGGATTAAAGCAAGCTCCATGAGCCTGGTATGATGAACTATCAAACTTCCTGATGTCCAAGGCTTTTCTAAAGGTACAATTGACCCAACGTTTATTCAAGATAAAATACAGGGAGGAATATTCTACTTGTGCAGATTTACGTTGTGACATAATTTTTGGGTCTACAAACCCTAAAATTCAAAAAGGATTTGAAAAGTTAATGCACAGTAATTTTGAAATGTCTTACATGGGCGGTAGATGTGAATTCTTTTTAGAATTCAGATCCACCCAGTTCCCAAAAGGTATTTTTATCAAACAGTCAAGTACGCTTATAAATCGAAAAAGCATAATATGAACCAATTTGTTCCATTGGTACACCATTGGCTACTAAACCCAAACTAGATGTAGATTTGAGTGGAGAACCCGTAGACCAATCTGATTATCGTAGTAAAATTGGGTCACTCATGTACTTGACATCTAGTAGACCAGACTTAGTGCAAGCAGTATGCTATTGTGCACGTTATCAAGCACGACCAACACAAAAGCACTTCTGGAGGGATACAGTTCCTTGGTGATAAACTTGTAAGCTGGATGTCAAAGAAACAAAACTGCACTGCAATGTCTTCAGCAGAGGCAGAGTACGTGGCGTTATCTGCAAGTTGTGCTCAAGTAATGTGGATGAGGACACAGCTTCAAGATTATGGCTTCAACTACAACAAAATACCGTTGTAATGCGACTCTCAGTCAGCCATAGCAATATCATGCAACCCAGTACAACATTCGCGAACAAAGCACATCCATACTCGGTATCATTTCATAAAGGAACAGGTTGAAAATGGTATAATTGAATTATATTTTGTCAGAACTGAATACCAATTAGCTGACATGTTTACGAAAGCCCTTCTTGAGGATCGGTTTAAGTATCTTGTCAGAAGGATTGGTATGAGATGTTTGACTCCAGCTGATCTGGAGGTTCTGAAAAATGAGACTGTTTGATATCATCATCATACATCACCATGTAAATATTTTTGAGATAAGCAAAATACAAAAATATAAAACTTCAAAAAGAAAATACAAAATCAAAAAAACAGAAAATTTCCAAAAAGATTCTTCTCAACATGTCTCTTGGAATCGATAACATTTACGTGCTTAGAAATGTCGATTAACATTGACACGGGTGTGTAAATGAAGTTCGAGCGAGAGTTGCAAATAGTTTCAAAACATGTCATTTCTAATTTTCTAAATGGCTTATGTGCAAATATCAGTACATAACCCGGACTTCAAATAAAGGAAGGTTTATAACATATCCTCACAATGAGAAAATTAACGTTTCTCGGTCTTGAGCTGTTCTTACAAGACATTCAATGTTTTTAGCTCAAGAAAAAGGATAGTGTACGTATGAGTGCGTTTCCCTTAACGTTTAGAAAGAGATAGTCCTCTAACATTCTGGTTTTTCAAAAAGTTGTAAACACAACTTTTCAAGAATTTATCAATGACATTTTAATCTTTCAAATTTGTGTGTTAACACTCCATCCCTCACTGTTGTTTTCAAGACGCAACGTTTTCTCAATTGGTCCTATTTGTGAGGGGGAGTTTTTTTTTCTGAATAACAAAGTTTTATATGGTTTTCGAATACATCATCAACGACCATTCTTATGTATTCAAAACATTTATCATAATGTTCCAAACCCATTCTGTTGACCATATTTTCTCCACATACGATTTTTCAAGACAATTTTAATACACAAGGTATTTCAAAAACTAAGTGTTTATTATTTAAAATAAGGGGAGAAAATGTAATTAAAATATGATCTAATTGACTCAATGTGCTGAAAAAGTTTTATGGTTCGATCTTATACCCAACAACATCTTAATTTCACGACGAATCTGAAGTCATAAGGTGGTTAGGTTAGGAATCAATCCTATGATCCAACCAGAACCGGAGGATCTACCCAAGGATAATCCAAGGTTGAATAGCATCCTTAGGTATGATTGGAGATGAAATGTTATGGGAATAATGGCCGACTAAGATTAAGTTAAACACTGAGAAACAATCACAACAAGGTGTTAGTAATGACGTCTTGGTAAGCATTGAAGGCGTTGAAGAATGAAAAAGAAATGTATGGATAAAGGGTCTAAAGAAAGAAGCCCTCCACACAACTTAAGGCAGAAACCGGGTCAATTCATATGCTGTCAGAATCACAAGTTGATTGCTGACATTGAAAACGACATCATGGACCCAGTGATGCAATGCACAACCCTTCCCAGCCATTCGGGTTTCTCTCAACAGAAACTTGTCTCATTTGTCACGGAGATACACAAGTTATCTATTGACATCTCACTCCGAGATTGTTGATATTGAATAGGTGGCAATATGCTCCAGCCTCCGAGTACTAAAACCAAAATGCACTAATCGAGTCTAGAGCCAAAAGATCAATCAAAATCTCGTTAGGACACATTCCATTTCAAACACTTGTTGAACATCATCAGGTTCACAAGCTGTTATCAAGAGTCCTACGCAATATCATTGTGATATTTGCCAGAACATCCGAGTGATACTAATGTATTCACAATGAAGATGGAAATCCTGCTTGAGCCAGCATCAAACAAGCTCTTGGTAGGTGACTTGCGAGATTCTATATGAATCAAACTTGTGACAACTGGATATCGATTTGGTCCAGTAAATGATTTGACGGTTGATGAATTTTGATAAAAACATGACACTCTCGATGTGTTACAAAAACTCTTTAACGAGTGACACGTCGATTGATTTTCAAATCAATTTTCTCGTTTATCACTAACGTAAACCTGCAGGTCAAACGGTGGTAATGGCAACCTCAATCCCATTCAAATGCTCAATCTACGAAGACATACTATCTAGAAAGCTCAAGATTTAAAGACAAAGACTTCCGCAAACTCTGATTTGAAGCTTTCAAGATAATGCAAAAGTATGAGCATGTTGGTCAAAGGGCAAAAGATCGCAAGATGGCTAGACGATAAACACTATGGACAATGGCTCAAAGTCAAGTTCACAAAGCATGAAGGACAGTTACAACATACAACGAAGACAATGCCATGAACACTGAGGCTTAAACGGACAAAGCAATCTCACTGTCTCATAAAGAGTGTCATCAATCGAAACTACTTCGGGGGAATTGTTAGCCTCAATTTTATTGATGTCAATTAAAGGAAGCTCGTTCAGTGTTCAAGACCTCACTTCGGGGGAGATTGTTAGCCTCAATTTATTGAGTCGAACAAGGAAGCTCGGTCACTCTACGATGGAGCTTCGGTCTTTAATTAGTTAATGTTGTAATAGTATAATATCGGGAATCGGGCTCGATAGTTAATCTAATATTGTATATGTTTCGGGTTTAATCCCAAGCAAAACCCAAGCCCGGGTCCTAGTTAAATATCCCGCGCGTACCTTTAACGTGACGGGGTATATAAGCTTTTTCTTCTTTAGAAAAAGTTAGTTGTTCATTTTCTAAGATAATATCTTTTCTCTTTTCTCTCTCATTTCTCTCTCCTCTTTCTCTCTCTAAACAACTCACTCTCTTTCTCCTTTCTAGTTTGATTCGTGTATGTTATATGTTATGAAGTGAATACGGGATCCTACAAGATGTAAAAACCAATCTGTTCTGGGAATTTGGGAAGTTCACTTCTCGTGATGGAGAATCCATGGAGTCGTATTACGCTCGGTCTTTTACAAATTGTGAATGAGTTGACAAGGAACTAACTTGCAAGTTACAAACAATGCAAGTGAATCCTTCACTTTCTTCAACAACTTCATCCGAATGGTCAAGATTTGTGACGATTGTCAAGCAAGCAGAAAAGATAGACACGTTCCGATATCACCCAGACTGTTGACATACTGAAAGCAGTTTCAACTGGAGGTTAATGTTATCCGTGCTGGAGAATAGCCAAATGTGCAAATCCATATAGCGCTCATTGCGGTGCTCAACCATATTCAGATAATTACTATCAAGCACCAAAACCTCAAAGATCTAATGCAACATCATCTTTCCACCAAGGACAAATTACAATCTACCAGTCACAAGGCAAAGAGGTCGCCAACCAATTACACCTCAATCTGAGTCTGTCTCTGAAGAAGACAGTGATCCTGAACAAGCTCAGAGGGACAAGGAAATGCAAAAGAATTTGGCACTCCTTGCAAAGTATTTCAAGAAGCTCTACAAACCTACCAACAACAACCTTCGAACTTCTTCAAACTCCAGGAACAAGACTGAAGATACCACACCAAGGTATAACAATGACAATCAGTCAAGGCAGTTTGGGAATCAAAGGACAATGACAGTTGCTGGGGCTAGGGAAACAGTAGGCAGTCAGGTAGTGCAACAGACTGGGATACAGTGCTTTAACTGCAAGGGATATGGGCACTATGCAAAGGAGTGCAGGAAGCCAAAGCGGGTTAAAGACTACGCGTATCACAAGGAAAAGATGATGATGTGCAAACAAGCTGAACAAGGTGTTCCTCTGCAAGCTGAGCAAGCTGATTGGCTAGAGGACACGGATGAAGAGATTGATGAACAGGAATTGGAAGCACATTACAGCTACATGGCAAAGATTCAGGAGGTCTCACCTGAAGAATCCAGTTCTACTGGTCAGCCATTGGAACAGGTACAAAATCATGATGAAAGTAATGTGTATGACAATGTGAGACGACATTATGAGCAACCTGAATCCATTAACGACACATATGTTTTGAAGAAGGATGATAGCAATGTCACTCCTGATTCATCAAATATATGTACTAATGATAATCAGGTTGATCAAAATGCTGCAGAATGTGTTGATGAGCGTGCTGCGCTTGCTAATTTAATTGCTAATTTAACTCTTGATACAGAGGAAAACAAAACGATTTTAAAGCAAGAAAGACAAGCAATCGCATCATGGACTCAAGAATTGGAAAATGCAAAACTAAACCTTGATGAAAACTAATAGTAGCTTTGGGGGAGGCTATTAGTTGTCGGGATAGTTGTTTGATTGTACTTCAGGGAACAACAGAATGAGTTGGACAAGTACAAAGCCTTTAATGACCGGACGATGATTATGAAATTATTCAACAAATTAATGAAACTCTAGGGACGTATTAGCTCTAAAGACATTGAAAATTATAGAGGTTTGAAAACTAAAGCCTATGAAATTTCAGTTCTCAATCAGAAACACGATGAATTAGTCAAAAAGAATCTTTTAACAAAGTCACAACTGGAAGGTTATCTCAAAGAGAACACAAAGGTCATTTCGGATTTAAAGGTTAAGGAAGATAAAGATATTGACAAGATGATTGATAAAGGGACAAAACAAATTAAAGTTTTTGAATGAAATTAGTTATAACTCTTAATCAGTCAATTCAGTCCATTTCATATGTTGCACCCAAAATGCTCGACTTATAAGGTAGACCAACCTTTGCTAATCCAAGGTACCTCAAGAAAGCTCAATCTGAAAAGCCCTGTTTGTATGAGATCCCATATGATACTTCTGATCCTGCAAACAGATTTGCCCCTGAAAGGGAAGAGACCATGACTCTTGATAACAAGAATAGATCAAAATTGAATAAAGATTATGTTAAACCATATGATTACACTAATCAGAATAGTCTTTATGAAATTTTTAAAGGACCCTCACTGGAGTATCTTTATCAGTTGGAACGCGCAAAAGAAGTTAGGAAGACAATGTGGAGAAAACCGTTTGTTAGAACAAAACCAAACATTGCTAAAAACGTTGCCTTTCTACCCGTTTCAAAATCCATTAGTAAAAGTAGACAAGTTTTTAACGAAATGACATTTAACATCAATCAATTTAGGGAAATTGTTGATCAAACTTGGTTTAAACATACTAGTGATTATTTTCGCGTACCAACTGCTCATGATATGGAACTTTTGATAAAAACCTTTCTAATGCCTCTTTCCATAAAATCACAAATGTAGCTTTCGTTTTGAACATGAAACTTAAACGGAAATGCATGAAGTTTTTAAGTACTTTAAAATCCCTTGATTAAAGAGATTGACGCACTTGAATTGAGAAGGCTGATTTTTCAAATATGTAATGATCTACTTCTTGAAGAGTGTGTGTCTAAAGATGTTATATGTTCATATTTGCATTCTTTGTCTGAATTAAATGCTCATACTGAATTGCAATGCATGTATCTTCATAAAGTCAAAGAATGTGAATGTCTTGCACAAAAGCTGTCAAAACAAACTGAATCTGTTAATAACGAAGTTCATAATAAGCTTTTAAAGAGTTTTGCTAAACTTGAAAAACACTCGATTTCTCTTGAACTTTCTTTACAACATTGTAAAGACAGATGAAAACAAACCAGTTTGCAATGAAAAATGCTTCAAATGTTATTTCCGAAAGAACGTGAACAATATCATGAAATACAATGATTTGAAAGCTCAAATGCAAGACAAGAACAGGTGATAAATGAGGTTAAGAATAACTCATTCTGGTACAAAAGGAAAGTATGTGGAAACTCTGTTTGATATAACCATCTGTTGTTCGACAACCAAAATGTCATCGGATTCCCCACAAAACCATCAGGGTTTTAGGAAAACTGACTCATTTTTAAAAATTCTCCTGAATTCGAGAATTTCAAACGTAACAGATAGGTTAATAAAACTATTGTGTTGGATGTTTGTTTAAACAAGTCACTCAACAGAATTTGCCTCAGAATAGAAAACAAGCAGAAATACACTCGAATGGCTTAAACCAGGAATGTATAGAATTGCCACTACCACAACACAAAACAGAGAACCGCAGTTGCCTTATGCTTCTAGGAATACTAATCCTCACGTTGTCTTATCTACAGGAGTGATCACACTATAGTGTTAGCAGACCACAGCTAAGTGCTTATCAAGTTAAGATAAGGTCTATGCCAAACAATAGTCAAGTGAAGGTTTATAAAGAGGATGTAGAAGACCATCATAGGATTTCTAGTATTTCTAAGAAAACAAAGTCTGTAACTGAGGTGTAATGACAGTTCAAAATCCAAAACTTTGAATGTAAATGCTGTTTGTGCTGAATGTGGAAAATGTGTGTGTAATTTCTAATCATGATGCTTGTGTTTCTAGATACTTGAAATAGACGTGAACGCTAGAACTAAGAAGCCTAAGGTAGTGCCTATTAGTGCTAGTAAACCCAAGAGAAAAGCAAACAAATCTGTTGCAACACCCCATAAGAAATCTGTTGCATCAGATACCACTGTTCAGAAATCCAAGAGTTACCACAAGGAGTTGTATGAGAATACAAATCAGGAATGGAAATGGTGGATAGCTAAGAGATGTCCATCAGAATATAAATGGACACAAAAGCCTCTTAGGACCAAAAAGATATGGATGCCTAAAATCAGGATAGAGGATTAGCAACATGCATGAGTCCCCGCTATAGACATTGTCTTCTAGGATTACCTACTGTCTTAAAGATATACAATTCTTAGGATCTCAATTTGTCCAATGTTTCCATCGTCCATCTAATTCTCTTGCAGATTGTACAACTCATCCTATTCTTGTTGTTCTGATGCTCAAAGCACATGACGGGGCAATCTCCTAGCTGGTGTGTAATTTTGTGGAGAAATTCTCGGTACTGTTCGTTTTGGTAAAATATCATTTGCTCCAATTCTTGGTTATGGATATGAATCAAGGAAATGTCACGATCAAACGGGTTTATTACGTCGAAGGCCTCAATCACAATCTTTTCTCGGTTGGTCAATTCTGTGATGCGGATTTGGAGGTTGCTTTCAGGAAATCTACTTGTTTTGTGAGAGATCTTCAGGGAAATGATTTACTAACTGGTAATCGTGGATCTGATCTCTACACAATTTTCTCACTTCAAGATACAACTCTTTTACTCCGATCTGTTTCATGGCATAAAGCTTTCACCAACTCAGCATGGTCTATGGCATTGAAGACTTTTCTCATCCTTAAACTTCGATTACATCACCTTACTATCAAAGAAAGATATTGTGACAGGCTTACCTAAGTTGACATATGTCAAGGATCAACTTTGTTCATCTTGTGAAATGAGTAAAGCAAAAAGAAGCTTTAAGTCAAAAGCTGTTTCCAAGTTCTAAAGGAAGGCTGAATTTGCTTCACATGGACTTGTGTGGTCTGATCGCGGGTTGCAAGCATAAATGGGAAGAAATATATTCTGGTGATTGTTGATGACTATTCAAGATACACTTGGACTCTTTTTCTACGATCCAAGGATGAAACACCAGAAGTTCTTAAAGACTTTCTCATGATGATTCAACGCAATCTTCAAGCTCAAGTTATTACTGTCCGTACTGACAGAGGCACAGAGTTCTTGAACAAGACACTCCATGCTTATTTCAAAGAAGAAGGCATTGAACATCAGACTTTTCCATCCTTGAACACCTGAACTGAAACGGCGTTGTCCGAAAGACGAAACGCACCCTTGTGGAGGCTGCTCGAACGTTGCTTTTCAGCTTCGAAGCTTCCATTAATCATTTTCGGGCTGAAGCAGTTGCAACCGATGCTTACTCAGACAAAATAATCATCATATCGACTCATAGAAAGACGGCATATCACATCATTAATGACAGGAAACCTTCAATAAAACATCTTCACATCTTTGGTTGCATTTGTTACATAACTAGAGATGGGGAAAATTTGGATAAGATGAAAGAAAAAGGGGATCCATGTGTCATGGTGGGATATTCTACTCAGTCGAAGGGATATCGTGTTTACAACAAGAGAACACGCTTAATAGTTGAGTCCATTCATATCAAGTTTGATGAAATCAAAGAAATGATGGCTGATCACAACAGTCATGAGATTCCTCAGTGGAAATGGGACAATATCACCATGAATTTCATCACCAAGCTCCCAAGAACATCAAGTGGTTATGATACCATTTGGGTAATTGTAGACTGTCTTACAAAGTCTGCACACTTTTTACCAATGAGGGAAAATGACTCTATATATGGACATATTGGCAAGACTATACAAGAAAGAAGTAGTCACGAGACATGGAATACCATGTCTCAATCATTTGTGACCGTGACGGTAGATTTATGTCAAATTTCTGGAGGGCATTTCAAAAGGATTTGGGTACTTGTTTGGATATGAGTACTGCTTACCATCCGCAAACCGATGGACAAAGTGAAAGAACCATTCAGACACTAGAAGATATGTTACGCGCTTGCGTGATAGACTTTGGGAATGTTTGGGATAGACACTTACCGCTAATCGATTTTTCGTACAACAACAGTTATCATACAAGCATTAAAGCTGCTTCCTTTGAGGCGCTTTATGGTCGGAAGTGTCGATCGCCTATTTGCTGGGCCGAGGTCGGAGATGCTTAACTCACTGGTCCGGAAAACATCCATAAGACAACTGAGAAGATTCTCTATATATAGCAAAGAATTCAAGCAGCTTGTGATCGCCAGAAGAGTTATGCTGATATAAGGAGTAAGCCTTTGGAATTTCAAGAAGGCGATAGGGTCATGTTGAAGGTATCACCTTGGAAAGGGGTTATCCATTTTGGCAAACGAGGGAAGTTGAACCCGAGGTGATTGGGCCTTTCAAGGTGTTAGCAAAAGTGGGAACCGTTGCTTACAGACTCGAACTTCCTTAACAATTAAACATGGTTCATAGAACATTTCATGTATCCAATTTAAAGAAGTGTTTATCCGACGAGCCATTGGTAATTCTGTTGGATGAAATACATATTGATGACAAGCTTCACTTCGTTGAAGAACCAGTGGAGATCATGGATCGTGAAGTCAAGCGGTTGAAACAAAGCCGTATTACAATTATCAAGGTTCGATGGAACTCTAGGAGAGGTCCTGAGTTCACATGGAAACGTGAAGATCAATTTTGAAAGAAGTGTCCGCATCTTTACCAAAACCGCACCCTCGACAAGTGCCGCATCTTGAGCCATTTACGTTGATGACATAATTTTTGGATCGACAAATCCTAAATATTCAAAACGATTTGAAAAATTAATGCACAGTAGATTTGAAATGTCCTTAATGGGGGAGATGAAATTCTTTTTAGGACTTCAGATCCACCAGTCCCCAAAAGGTATTTTTATCAATCAGGCCAAGTACGCTTTAGAAATTCTGAAAAAGCATAATATGGACAATTGTCACTCCATTGGTACACCATTGGCTACTAAACCCAAACTAGATGTAGATTTGAGTGGAGAACCCGTAGACCAATCTGATTATCGTAGTAAAATCGGGTCACTCATGTACTTGACATCTAGTAGACCAGACTTAGTGCAAGCAGTATGCTATTGTGTACGTTATCAAGCACGACCAACAAAAAAGCATCTCAAGGAGGTTAAAAGAATCTTTAAATACCTAAAGGGTACCATTAACATGGGACTATGGTATCCAAAGGATTCTGGCTTTGAACTAACAGCATTTTCAGACGCTGATCATGCCGGATGCCTTGATACTCGGAAAAGCACTTCTGGAGGGATACAGTTCCTTGGTGATAAGCTAGTAAGTTGGATGTCAAAGAAACAAAACTGCACTGCAATGTCTTCAGCAGAGGCAGAGTACGTGGCGTTATCTGCAAGTTGTGCTCAAGTAATGTGGATAAGGACACAACTTAAAGATTATGGCTTCAACTACAACAAAATACCGTTGTATTGCGACTCTCAGTCAGCCATAGCAATATCATGCAACCCCGTGCAACATTCGCAAACAAAGCACATCCATACTCGGTATCATTTCATAAAGGAACAGGTTGAAAATGGTATAATTGAATTATATTTTGTCAGAACTGAATACCAATTAGCTGACATGTTTACGAAAGCCCTTCCTGAGGATCGGTTTAAGTATCTTGTCAGAAGGATTGGTATGAGATGTTTGACTCCAGCTGATCTGGAGGTTCTGACAAATGAGACTGCTTGATATCATCATCAAACATCACCATGTAAATATTTTTGAGAAAAGCAAAATACAAAAATAAAACTTTAAAAAGAAAATACAAAATCAGAAAATCAGAAAATTTCCAAAAAGATTCTTCTCGACATGTCTCTTGGAATCGATAACATTTACATGCTTAGAAATGTCGATTAACATTGACATGGGTGTGTAAATGAAGTTCGAGCGAGAGTTGCAAATAGTTTCAAAACATGTCATTTCTAATTTTCTAAATGGCTTATGTGCAAATATCAGTACATAACCCGGACTTCAAATAAAGGAAGGTTTATAACTTATCCTCACAACGAGAAAATTAACGTTTCTCGGTCTTGAGCTGTTCTTACAAGACATTCAATGTTTTTAGCTCAAGAAAAAGGATAGTGTACGTTTCAGTGCGCTTATCCTTACCGTTAGAAGAGAAGTCCTCTAACATCTGGTTTTTCAAAAAGGTGAACATAATTTTTCAAGAATTTCTCGATGACAATTCATAATCTTTCAAAATTGTATGTTCAACAATCCATCCCTCACAATGTTTTCAAAAGACAATAATTTCTCAATTGGTCCTATTTTTGAGGGGGAGTTTTTCGAAAAAGAAAGTTTTAATGTTCTAGGATACATCAACAACGACAATTCTTATGTATTCAAAACATTATCAAAATGTTCCAAACCAATCATGCTGATCATATTTTCTTCCCACAGAATTTTCAAGACATATTTTAATCACAAGGTATTTCAAAAACTAAGTGTTTATTATTTAAAATAAGGGGAGAAAATGTATTTAAAATATGATCTATTCGACTCAATGTGCTGAAAAGGAAGAAAAGGTTTTATGGTTTGATCTTACACCCAACAACATCTTAATTTCACGACGATTCTGAAGTCATAAGGTGGTTAGGTTAGGAATCAATCCTATGATCCAACCAGAACCGGAGGATCTACCCAAGGATAATCCAAAGTTAGAAATAGCAGTCCTTAGGTATGATTGGAGATGAATGTATATGGGAATAATGCCGACTAAGATTGAGCTAACACTGGAACAATCATAACAAGGTGTTAGTAATGACGTCCTGGTAAGCATTGAAGGCGTTGAAGAATGAAAAAGAAATGTATGGATAAAGGGTCTAAACAAAGAAGCCCTCCACACAACTTAAGGCAGAAACCGGGTCAATACATATGCTGTCAGAATCACAAGTTGATTGCTGACATTGAAAACGACATCATGGACCTAGTGATGCAATGCACAACCCTCCCATCCTTCGGGTTTTCTCCTTCACAGAAACCTTTTTCTCATTTGTCACGAGTACACACGTATCTATTGACATCTCATTCCGAGATCGTTGATATTGAATAGGTGGCAATCTGCTCCAGCCTCCGAGTACTAAAACCAAAATGCACTAATCGAGTCTAGAGCCCAGAGATCAATCTAAATCTCGTAAGGACACATTCCATTTCAAACACTTGTTGAACATCACCAAGTTCACAAGCTGTTAACAAGAGTCCTACGTAATATCATTGTGATATTTGCCAGAACATCCGAGTGATACTAATGTATTCACAATGAAGATGGAAATCCTGCTTGAGCCAGCATCAAACAAGCTCTTGGTAGGTGACTTGCGAGATTCTATATGAATCAAACTTGTGACAACTGGATATCGATTTGGTCCAGTAAATGAATTGACGGTTGATGAATTTTGATAAAAAGATTAAAACTCCCGATGTGTTACAAAAACGCTTTTACAAGTAATACGTCGATTGATTTTCAAATCAATTTTCTCGATTATCACTAACGTAAACCTGCAGGTTAAAACGGTGGTGACGGTATCCCAATCAACCAAAGTCGATTCATTACCACATGTTCATGCTCATTCTACAAAGACAATCTATCATGAAAGCTCAAGATTTAAAGACAAAGACTTCCGCTAACTCTGATTTAAAGCTTTCAAGATAATGCAAAAGTATGAGCATGTTGGTCAAAGACATAAGATCGCAAGATGGCATAGACGATAAAAACAATGACAAAGGCTCAAAGTCAAGATCGCAAAGCATGAAGGAACAAACCTACAACAAAGAACAAAGAGAAAGACCAAGACCACATGAGCTTAACGACAAAAGCAATCTCATTGATCTCATGAAGGAGTGTCATCAATGAACTCACTTCGGGGGAGATTGTTAGCCTCAAAATATTGAGTCGAACATGAAGTTCGTTCATTATGTATATTAGTCTCGGTCAATCAATTAGTTAACGTTGTAATAGGAAAGTATCGGGAATCGGGCTCGTTAGTTAATCTAATATTGTATTTGTTTTGGGTTTAATCCCAAGCAAGTCTCGAGCCCGGTCTGAGTTATTTAACCCACACGTTTACTTTAACGTGACGGGGTACATATATATATATATCTTTTCCACTTGGAAAAGAAAAAAACTAACTTTTTCATTTCTAAGATATTCTTTCTAATAATATCTTTCTTTCTCTCTAACCTCTCTCTTGTTTCTCTCTCTAAAACCTTCATTTCTTCTTCTCTTTTCTTCTTCGATTCGTTATATGTTATGAAGTGATAATTAGGATCCTACAAAATATGTACATCCGGGACTTAGTTGACTTTGATGGTACCATGTCAACTTCCAGGGGGAAGTAGTGTATACTACTTCACGTAGAATGGTTTGTGAAGTATTCTGCAAACGTGAGAAGAACAGTTGTTGATTTCTCGCATGCACCCCCGAACGAATATTCACCAAGCCCTAATGACAAGAAGCAGTGGTCGTTGGTGTGGTTTGACTTCTACAAAATTCCGCTGTGCACTTTGATGACAAGTAGAAGATTGTTCAAGCTACATCAATGTTTTAGAATCTGCTCAAGATAGGGATGTTGGTTTGGGGGGAAGCTGATTCAGAAACTTCGCCAAAAGGAGTCTATAAAGAAAGATTTTCAAGACATGCTGCATGAATTGTGGGGAAGTTAATCCAACTCATGCATACTACAATGGTTCCTGTATAAGTAAAGACACTGAAGATCCAAGCTGGAGTACAAGTTTCAAGACCAGGAGAACTCAGAAGACATCTTCAGCTTTGGAAGCGCTTTGGAAGACTTTATTTGTGTTGTATTTGTACCTGATAGGAACATTGTAAGTAATTCCGTATGTCCACATATTGGGGGAAGATTGTTAGCCCTAAAATATGGTGACTAATCCGGAATTACATTTATCATTTATAGTCGTGTCGGGTTAGTTTAGCTAGTCAAGCCCGGGACTATAAATACCCCCTCCATACTTCCATGGAGGGGTAGAAGTTCACACTTGTAAAAGTATATGTGTGTGTGTGTTTTTCTCTTTTCTCTCAACAACACACACAACTTCCCATCTTATCTCTTTTCTCTCTGATAATATGGCTACACATCTTTTCCATTTTACCATACTTTCGGATCCGTTGTTATAAGGGTGAATTTATTGTTATCAATAAGCAATCACTTTACCCCTTTGCATCAGCACGCACCTTAGGCCTTGGCATGACGCATCACAGTATACCACGAAGTCTTCTGGTCCATCAGGGAGTGCTAGTACATTTGCATTACACAACTTATCCTTCAAGGTTTGAAATTCCATCTCTTGTTCGTCACCCCAAACATACTTCTTGTTCTTCTGAGTCAAGATGGTATGCAATTTGGCAATCGTAGAGAAGTTAGTGATGAATCGTCGATAATATCCTGCTAAACCTAAGAATGAGCGGACTTTTGTTGGCAATTTAGGGGCTTCCCAATTCTTTACAGCTTCTATCTTGTTGGGGTCTACATGGATGCCATCACTGTTAACCACATGCCCGTGAAACTGCACTTCTTGCAACCAGAATTCACACTTTAAAAACTTTACGTACAATTTCTCCTTCTTGAGCAGGTCTAAGGTTACCCCTAGATGCATTTCATGTTCCTCTTTTATCTTAGATTAGATCAAATTTTCCTCGATGAACACGATAACAAATTTGTCTAGGTAGGGTCTACATACTCGGTTCATCAAGTTCATGAATACTGTTAGTGAATTTGTCAAACCAAAGGGAATTACTGTGAACTTAAAATGTCCACATCGAGTTCTAAATGTGGTTTTTGGAATGTCGTCTTCGTGCACTCTCAGCTGATGGTATCCGTGTAACAACCCGAATTTCATGACGCGTATGACGATCGCGAATCCGACGTCATATTATTATTTTATAACATCGTGTGAGCGAACATCGACATTTAAATTTTTAATTGTCGTAAATAATTATTTTCGTATTTTATTACGAACGGAAATTTAAAATATTTATTTTTGACGTTTCGCGAGTCACCGTTTGATCATGCATTCGTTAATCGTTTTAAGTATCGTAAAAATCTACGAAGCACTTCGTTATTATTTTATTGACTATAAATTATTATTTTTGAACCTCGTCGTCTTTGTTCCTTGTCTTTGGCCAAAGCTCGCGTTTAAGGCTCGCGTTTCATTTTAAAGGAGTACACGTTACTTTTAAATTTAAACATTATACACAAAATCAATAAGTAAATAAAAAGGAATTTTTTTTTTGAAACTTGCATGGTTAGGCCTCTAGGCCGACTCCTAGAACCCACACCCACACACAATTCATTTGTTTTCCAAGAAAAATGATTACTTGCTTGCTCCCATTTTTGGTTAAAGTCATATCCTAGCATAAAAGAGAACACATAGTTAAAAAGTTCTCTTCTTCTTGTCCTTGTGGGTTCGGCCGGATATCAAAGCACACACAAACCATTATTTTTTCTAGTTTGATCTAAAAAACACACTCAAACATCTCTAAAAAATGGTTTAGGGTTAACCTAGTATCAAGTGGAAGTGATTTTTTCCTTCCTTCTTTTCTTTTTGATTCGAACGAGCCCCTAAACAAACATACTCTTGGTGTTTTGTATTTTTCTAGCTCATGAATAATGTTTAGGAAGCTATGATTGGATCATCTAACCAATAAAAAGAAACATGCAACAAGGTTTTGTTCAAAGTTGATTTTTTTTAAACAAAGGGGTGTTCGGTTTGCTTATGGGTTTGAACCGAACAAGACACGCAAGGGTGTGTTGAGTTTTGTTTATTGATTATTGGGTTAATTAGTTTAGGTTGATTTGGTTTGATTAAAGTTGAATTGGTTTTGGTTTTGGATTGGTTCTATACTTGAAGTCGGCCAAAGAGGAACAAAGGAACGATTCTAGTCCGATCTATTTTTCTATTAGCTCATTTGAGCCTTTGTAAGTATTCTTTTATAATTGTTTCGATTGTTTTTACGACATGGATTGATTTCGATACATGCATGTGATGAACTTGAGGAAATCTTGCGTGAATGGGCTAGATAATGTTATCGATTGATTGAGTGGGCTAAGTACAAATTATGTGTCATATTAGATGTATTTTAGAAGAGTTTTTGGGTCAAAAACGGATTTTGGCGTGGTTCATAACAAGTAGGTTTAGTGCAGAAAGTTTGGCACGGTAAACGAGAATCGAAAATTTATCAAATCTGATTTTGGACTTTAAAATATGATAAATCTTACTTAGACGATCGTTTTGATATAAGGTAGAGCTTCTACCTCCTAATAACGAAAAAGTTAGAGGGAAAACGAGATATATATTTTGTTGTAAAAATTCAGCACATATAGAAAGTAATGGTTGCTGTCAGAAATTTAAACGGTCGTTTTGAGCACTTTCGAGTCCGTTTCAGCCTTCCGGCGAAACACAAAAGTTGCTCGGAATGATGTTTCACTTTGCCGTGAGGCTCGCTGATCTTAAAATCGAGTAATAACGGGTCAAAACCCATGGTCAAAGTCTGTGTTTTTATTAAAATAGTCAAAGTTCCAACAGATTCTTGTAGGGGCGTTTTGGTCATTTTCTGTCGAGCTTCGGGTCTCGGCTAAAATTAAAAAGTTGTCCGAAATATCGTTTTACATAAAATCTCTTCTTTGTCCGAATCGTGAAAATGTGATTTAGAGGGTCGTTTTGGCCGGATCAGACTTAATTAATAAATATGTATATGAAGTCAAAGTCAATAAAAGTCTAGCGTTGACTTTAGAAAGTCAACGGGTTAATACTCAAACTTGTCGGGGGATATAAAGATAATTAAAACGTTACTAGTATTATTATTATAATAACTTGTATTTAGCGATTGATTCAAAAACGAGATATTCCAAACATAGAAACTTTCGTAATAATCGAAAAATAATATCGATATGAGCAATTGATAATCACATTGAATGTCGAGGGTTCGACGAGATAACTAAATAAAACTTTCTTTTTTTCCTCGGAATACCCTCTCGCACTGTTTGAGTCGTCGGTCTGTTTTTTTATGAATAAAACTTTAAGTTTCCTCAAACCTCGCGCTCCGCTAAACGTCCCGTTCTTTTTTTTCTCAAAAAAATTTTAAAATAAAATTTTCCTTTCGCACTGTTGGAGTCATCGGTCTGTTTTTTTATGAATAAAACTTTAAGTTTCCTCAAACCTCGCGCTCCGCTAATCGTCCCGCAACGGCGCGCGGTCGCCATTTTTTTTTTCCTCGGAATACCCTCTCGCATTGTTTGAGTCGTCGGTCTGTTTTTTTATGAATAAAACTTTAAGTTTCCTCAAACTTCACGCTCCATTAATCGTCCCGCAGCAGCGCGCGGGTATAGCTACTTGTATAAAATAAACAAAAGGTTTTTTTGAAACATGTCACTTATGCCATGCCGGAAAAAAAAAGCCACGTCATTTAATCCATAGCTATAATCTCTGCCTTTGTTCCGGTGTTTTCTTTACAATGTTTGACTACCATTCAATTCAATGTCTGTTTCCAAATTAAAAACCTTCTAACAATACAACCGATTCAATCTACTCTCAATCAAAAGATGCAGATCTCATTTAAAAGAAAGTTTGTTTTGATCATATGTATCAAAAGATGCATCTTAAAGGTGTTTGTTTTTCAATTTCTGGTTAGATGTTTGTTAATCGAATCCCTCTTCAGTGGAAACTTTTTGATCCAAGGTTAGAGCTTTAATTCATGTGTTAAATTGGTATTTTAACCCAAAATTAGGGTTTAATTTTCGTACCTAATTTTTATTGAATGTGTATGTGTTAATCGATTCAGGAAATAATTAATCATAAGGAGTTCAATTTTTTTTAATGTGTATGTATTAATTTCTTTGACCTTTTATCACCGAAAAATTCTTACATCTAAAAGACGTTTATGTTTATGTGATGCAGGTTGTGTAACATGGATATTAAATCTCAGTTGCAGCAAGTGATTTCATTTGCATTTTATTACAACAGATTGCTAAAGGCTAAGGTTGTTTACCATTATTATTATTCACTTCTTACTGTTTTAGAGAAAGTAAACAACTTGAAATCAGATGCGGTTATGTTCATATAATTGCATATATATTAGAACACCACTTGATGATTGTTTGTTTTATTGAATTCATTTTGGTAATACATTAGTTTTATACGAATACATTTTAATTAAACACTTATATGAACCGTTATCAGCATTTTGGATACATGTTGTTTTGATTCACAATATTTTTTGACCCATGAAATGTACTATTTTCTTTTGAAAAGGATAAGACAGCCCTCTCATGAGAATTTTTTGTGATATGCAAAGGTACATGCTTTAACGTCTAAAGCTTTTAATATCAAATGGGTCGAGTGGTGTAGTGGTCCTCTTCGATGCATATAT
Source organism: Tanacetum coccineum (assembly GCA_026074375.1). Classification (NCBI taxonomy): domain Eukaryota; kingdom Viridiplantae; phylum Streptophyta; class Magnoliopsida; order Asterales; family Asteraceae; genus Tanacetum; species Tanacetum coccineum. Next base: position 72,160 of record BQNB010002129.1, read on the forward strand.
ATGTATAAGGACCTGATGTTTAGACTTAATGATCGTTTTGCTCAGACTGCTATGGTGTTTTCATTTTTTTCATGGCTTCCTCGAAGTGGTTTTATGTTAATTATATAATTGGTGGTTTGTTGATTCTTATGTGGTTCAGATAGCCTATTCAAGTGTATTGATAGGTCAGTAGGTTAATGTATGTAATGTTTGTATTACGGAAAAAGTTGGTATACTCTTTTTGTGAATTGAAATTCTTATGTTATTCTCTAACATGTATTTACAGGGTATTGACGTGACGAAGATTATGTCCTTCGCGTAATTACTTGAAAATGTTACATATTTGCTACTATTGTCGTTCGCGTAATTACTTGAAAATGTTTTTGACCCATTATATTTAGCAAAGTTGTAAATCTTACCCATTTGATCCGTTAGTAATAAAAATATAACTGCTGTTTTCACATTAACTAGGTATCATTTCCCTTTTAAATATTGACAATAACTGCAAAGTGAAAGTTGTGATTTAAGTCGTTCAACCCATTATTATTTTTGAGTTTTTCTATTTGTACTTTTTCTTGACACCTACAGTTCAGTTTCTTTGAACAAGTGCAAAGTCGGGATTTTTCAGTGTTGTAAATATCGCTCGGCGGTACCTCGGCGGTCGACCCCCTTTAAGCGATATATCGGTCTTGGCGGCGATATATCGGTTTCTCGGCGGAGACCCTAAATTATAAAGGAATTCTGCAAAATATATATATATTTAATAAGTTTTTTAATATTCTTATTATTTTTAACTATATATCTTATGTATATGTTGTAAAATATACATTATGTGTGGTTTTAATTCAGTTTTGTATACTTTTATTAAATCACGATCAAGAAAATCAGAATACAAAAAAAAAAAAAAAAAAACCAAAAATCGGCCGATTTTGACCGATTTTGACCAAAACCGATTTTTTACCGATAAGTGAAAAAACGTATCGGTTGACCACCGATAAGCGATATATCAGTGATATATCGGCCGCCAAGGCCGATATTTACAACACTGGGATTTTTTGTGAATTATTAAAATTATGAACTCCATTTAACTTATTTGGTGGTTGTTTTGCAGGTAGATATACCCTTCAAATACCTTAGTTTCTTTTTGGAGGATGACGATGAACTTGAACGTATTAGGAAGGTTAGAACTGTTAAAATTGATACCTCAAAATTGCTCTAAAGATGCAAATTCTGTCAGCTTAATCTTGCAGAAGTATAATGCTCATTTATATACCTTTTTAGGAAAATGGTTCAGGACGCATGCTTACAGGTGATATAAAAAGAGATTAGTTCAAGTTTTATCAGAATTGGTGGAAAGACACCGAGCAGCTAGGGCATTGGTCACTAATGAGGTATTTATACATGAAAGCGTTTCACAATTCACATTATACAGATTGAGAATAGAATAACCTTTTAAGCAATTTTTATGTCTTAACATCATCTAGAAATTTTTAAGGCCTGTTTGGATGCAAGCTTTTTGAGACATTTTAGAGTTGGTAGCTTTTTATTTTGAGAAAAAAGCTCTCCAAAGGTAAAAAGCTTTGTGCTATTGGGTGATAAATTTGTCCAGTCATATGGGGTTGTCTTCGTTTCTGATGCCCTTATCAAATCCATAAGGGCTTTATTGGCATGTGTTAAATTGGTATTTTTAACCCAATCATAGGACACCGTAGGTTCTGGTTTTTGAAACAAATTAGAGCCTCAATCATAGGACACCGTAGGTTCTGGTTTATATTTACCAATTAATAGATAATGATGAAACAAATTAACCTTTAATAGGCACTACGCTGAGGTCATAGTTGCGGTATTAATATAGTTTTAATATATCATTTTGTTTCTTGACGTAGTTAGGAAATCAATATTGTTCATTGTGCGTATTTCTATGCAGGAAATGGATGCGCGCCCATAGAGCTCCAAATTAAACAATCTGCACAAGATGGCAACACCAGGATATGTAGCTGATGTTTCTTTGGGTGAATTCAACTAAATCGAATTTCTTGCAATTCTATGTTACAAGTATCTTTGGTCAGTCAGTCCAATCTTTATATGGTTTACTTATTTATTGTTAATTTGACACTCTCTTACATAGTGAAGATGCATATCTAATCTTAGTTATGTTTGAGCGTAAATGTAGACAAATATTTTAAAAGTAATAGGTGCCTTAGACCATGGTCAAAATATATAAAGAATGACAGGCTCTCCAGCCAATTTGAATAATAGAGGTCTGCATATATATGTTTATTATCTATTGTCTATTCATACACTAAATTCTGCAAACAATAATACTTTTAGGGTGGCAAAGTTTATGGTATCCCAAAACAGTTGAATCAAATGCTCAATAAGAGGTTGATTTTCAAAAATGATGTGTCGGACTTCAATATAAGAACATGTTATAGTTCATACATTGTGTTGAAACCAAACACCATATTAATTTACTAGTAAAGATAACAAATACTAAGCTGATTATCACAAGTTCCAATCACAATCTCCTAATCCCGTTCTCTTCACTTGGAATATTTCTTATCACATAAATACTTTGAAAACTCAATGTGAGACATCTCTTGTCTCTGTCACAAAGTTTCCACTAGCATGTGATTGTAATTCATAAATAATATAATCAGTTTCATATCTAATAATTTCCTCCATCACAGATGCCAACAGCTTGGGGGCAGGTTGATAGGCATTGGATTTATACAAGATTGGCAGACATTTGTGACTATATGAAAGACGTGCATGGCTAGAAAGTTGGTGAGAGCGTGCACCACTACAGAAAATGGGTGCCTCATGCAACTGATGGAATGTGTCCTAAGGTCTTACAATCTCCTTCTGGACATCTATTCTTTGGGAGCTAATTTGTGTTGCCTACGACGGTAAACCCACTCATCTTGACACTTGCATATTCCATTTTCCTTCTCATCTACTTGAACCAAAACGTAATCTGCTATTACTTTTTCAAGCAGTTGAGAAATTCGTACTTAAAAATAAGCAGGCTGCTGTTATCTGCTCACCCGGTTGATCATGATTAGCTAATTCACACCATCGAATTCTATGTAGGTTCTTTTCCACGAGTTCTGGACATATTCGATTGTATCTAAATATGTTTGTCGGCGGCTCGAGAAGTGGTCAGATGTATGGGGAGTTCTTCAAGCCATGTGTATACCTTAATGATATACGCCAACTTAGCAGGTACGTAACATATAGTTCATGGTAGTGAGTCGATATTAAATTTTTTACTTTATCATTTTTATATCGTGTTCCAGCAATTTATTCTGTGTGTTTGGCTGCGGCTTTGACAGTGCTGAATCTTGGAAAAAACCCACTCTGGTAATTAAGCTATTGTTTTCTAAATGTGTCAGATTATTTGCTGCGATGGAAGTGTCTTTGAAGAGAATAAGCAACGGATTGAGGTTTGTTAAATGAACATAAAAGAAAATGATTGAGCATAAAGAGAAGAAGCAACAGAGTTGATTAAAATTCTCTTTGTATGTAACAGGTCATTGGATACCTCACAATTATGTGCTGTTGGAGCTGCACTTGCACCTGCTACTAACGCCACATCGGGACATAGGAAGGATGAAATCTTGACGACCCAGTGTTCTTTGCTCATATATGAGAAGCTTTTAAATCAAAAGAAGCGGCTCCCATAGACTCCGGTTTTTATATTTTCCTACACCGTTTCGTTTATATTTTATGTATGTAGTGATGCAGAGGACAAATTGGAAATTTGAGCGATAGATAATAACGACTGTGGGGGTTGGGTTATCAAGTAGCATACCATGTAGTAAGCAAGGTAACTAACAGCAAGAGTCAATGTGGTTTCTACTACCGTATCTAGAAAGGAACAAACATTTATGCATAATTAGAACGTAAAAACGTGGCTAGAGGTAGCGTGTTATCATATCACTAATGCAAATTTCCCTGCTATTTTTCTACAATTAAATCTTGCAAGTTATGTGTTCTAATTATGGAAGTTATGAACGAGAATAACGAATAATTTTTCAGTTATAGATAAACATGATGTATTCAATTGTTGCACATAAGTAAAAAATTTGTTATTATTAATTTTAACTTGAAACACTGATTTTTAAAGACTTTATAAGCTGCCCGTGATTTAGCACGGGTTTATAGGCTAGTATATATATATATATAATATATATATATAGGGGGGCGTTCTTTGCAGAACTATTTTTTTGTACAGAACCAGCATTTGTACATCTAATAATGCAACATGTATAGCATATAAATGCGAGATGGCATTATTGTAATTAATAAAATATATTTTTTGACTGGAAATGGGTTCATAAGGGCAAAAGTGGTATTTAACATTTAACACTTTTAAATTTAATTGCATGTATATCACATAGCTGCAGTTACGGGAAATATTCATATGATAACTGCTATTATTTCTCCACTACTATCTCACAATTGAGTAAAACCGGATACTATTTACTCTTTAATGTCATCCAGTTATAAAACACTCACAACAAACCACACTTATAATTAATCGTCTCAGTCAATCGAAAAACACAATTGCACCCATTCATCAGAGATTCACAGATCCAAGCCATGGAAGGTATTGTACCATTTTCATAATGATTTTTTATTTTTTTATTTGTTGATTGAATACAAAATGGATCTCGAACATGTATGAAACTGGTAATTGATCAATGATAAGATTCATAGAAAAAAGTTAATAATACTTGGCTTTAATGATCCGATTGACAATATTGATGTCGAACATTTATGAACCTGGTAATTGATAAATGATTTGATTCATATGGAAAAGTTAATAATGCATGGGTTTTATGATGCGATTTTGTTTTTTATTATTTAATAAGATGAACATATGTGTTATTTGTTTAATTAGCAGCTGTTTTATGGTGTTTGGGTTAGTGTACTATTGTTGGAGAGATTATTAGGTCGAGGTATGATGATTTAGTAAGATCGAAGGGAAATGGGTGTTGCGAATATGGGTGATTCATAATTGTGTAGTATTGACTCAAAGTTCTTAGGTGGTTAGTTGTTATGAGTAGGGGAAATGGGTGGTGCATATTTGTTATGATCCGATTCTGTTTTTTATTATTTAATTAGATGAACATATGTGTTTTTTTTAATTAGCAGCTGTTTTATGGTGTTTGGGTTAGTGTACTATTGTTTGAGTGATTATTAGGTCGAGGTATGATGATTTAGTAAGGTCGAGGGGAAATGGGTGTTGCGAATATGGGTGATTCATAATTGTGTAGTATTGACTTAAAGTTCTTATGTGGTTAGTTGTTATGAGCAGGGGAAATTGGTGTTTGGAGTATGGGTGGTGCATATTTGTTATGATCCGATTCTGTTTTTTATTATTAATTAGATGAACATATGTGTTTTTTGTTTAATTAGCAGTTGTTTTATGGTGTTTGGGTTAGTGTACAATTGTTTGAGAGATTATTAGGTCGAGGTATGATGATTTAGTAAGGTCGAAGGGAAATGGGTGTTGCGAATGTGGGAGATTCATAATTGTGTAGTATTGACTTAAAGTTCTTAGGTGGTTAGTTGTTATGATCTAGTAAGTTTGATTGTATATCTGTTGTTATGAGTAGGGGAAATGGTTGGTGCATACTTGATTACTGGTTCAGATTTGTTTTGATGCGAATTAACTGAAAGTGTGTTTATACATTCAGGATTTCGTAGAAGTGGCAGGTTAAAGTGTAAGGGTCCGGTAATTGAAGAAAATACTATTGAGGATGCTATCAATGTGGAAGAATATTTAAGTGAAGACGAAAATATCAGTCAAGATGAAGGCATTCAAAATATTATCGGTACTCAGGTTGATAATAAAGATGTCGGTCCATCAACTTCAGGTATCAAATGGGCATTTTATGTTAACTAAACCTGTTTCACAAAACGTATAATGTACGTATATGTTTTTGCTTGTCCTGTTTTATGAAAACATTTTATTGATGGATTATAGGAGCCAAAAAGGTAAAGTTTGAGAAAAAAGGGAAAAAGGCAAAAAAATGAAAGATTGAGGATACCGTTGGTAAGTGTTGATTTAAAATAAAGACATATGTGTCCATATAACAGATTTTTTAGCATGCATTCATTTGTTGTATATTAATCAATTCCAGGTAATGATGTAGACGAAAAAAGAAACCGTAAAATAAAGAGTCCAGTGAAAAAAAACCAAGGAAATGGGAGTGCTACATATATGTTCCAAACTAGAACAAGCCCAATGGCATTCTTCAACGCCATGTCCCAACTATCACCTATCCAGAAGTCGTGTTTACAACATTTAGGATTTGGGAAGTTACTTAATTTTAAAGTAAACAGTATTCCGTCAAAGTTAGGTTTTTATGTTGTAGACAACTTTGAAGACAATAAAATGGAAATCCAATTGGAACATACTTCTATTGAAATAAATATGGAATTGATTGCTGATGTGATTGGAATTATCAACAAAGGTGTTGATATAATGGATGTAGATATAGTTAAAGATGAAGAAATGCTTAAGAACTGGGAGGAGCAGTTTGGTACTAAAAAAGTCACTCCAAATGATATGAAACATATGATTAGGAAATCCAGGGTTGCGGATATGAACTTTAAGCTGAATTTCATTGTTCTTTTTACCTCGTTAATGGGAGGGGTAAAAACAAAGGGTTTCTGTGATCTGAGTGTACTTGACCATATCAATATGAGTACGGATATAGCAAACATTAATTGGTGCAGTTACATTTGGAGATGCCTGAAGAAGTGTAAGGAGGGGTGGAAGCGTACTGAAACAAATAGCTTCTTCTTAGGTCCAATAACGTTACTAGCTGTAAGTAATATCATATATGTTTTACAATTAATTTATTGTGCATACATGTTTTCAATGAATTGTGTCGATTTATAGAATAATTGTTTATTTTTTGTACATTGTTTGAGACAGATGTTGTACGTTGATGGAACGGTTTGTAAAGATTTTAGAATTGGAAGAAAAAGACCACCAACAAAAATATGGACATCGGAGTTGCTGAAAGAGAGTGAGTTAGCAGAAATAAAGACCGGAGGACTTGGGAAAGCGGAACTAGTAGGACCGTATGTTGAAGAGGAAGACGACCCAATGCCTAAAAATTTGGACGTAAGTTATAGTGTTGCGAATGTGTTTTTGTACAAATGTGAGTATATGACAAAAAATAATGAAACATTCTTTGGTTTTTTAATAAAGGGATTCATGTGGAAGTTGAACAGTTATATTGAGTGTATAAAGAGCGAAAGAAATGGATTTGTCAAGACTTTGGCTGCAGCAAAGATGTTGTATCCAGGAAATGCATTATTAGCTGATTTGGAAGATCGATATATTCAGTCACTTAGGTATCAATGTGAAGATAATGAGAGGACAACAGGTGTGCATACTGACAATCAAAAAAAGACAAGTCAAAGTCAGGAACCGAGTTTGGAAGACGTGGACAATTTCGACACGCCAATGTACAGGATGGGACAGCAGACTCAGCTAGTTGTTTTTGAAACTGCTGACAAGTTGTACAAAGATTTTGAGCATAGAAAGATGATAAACAATTTTGAAATACCTTCTTTTAGTCTCGGGTTGACACAAGAAGCTGAAATGGAGACAGGATTAAATGCGGCAGAATATGAGATGGGTCCAGAAACTCAGGAAGAAGTTATAAAATCTGCTGAAATAGCCGAACAAGAAATGATGGGCAGTGGTTTTAAATTATATGAACAAGAAATTATGTGCAGTGCGGATATGGAAGATAACAGAGGTAATGCAGGACAAGCTCCTTTGGACGCAGTGCCTCTGAATTATGTGAGCCCGGTGAAAGAAATGATGCGCCGTGGAAAAAGGGTTCTTACAGAAACTGAGCGTATGAAGTCACCTTTCTATATTAGGGTTGTGAATGCTGATAAAGATGAAAACAGTATTGAGAAGAAGTTGTCAGTCTACCTATTTTCAAAAATGGCTGGAAATGTTAGGTAAAGCGCAAATAAAAATACTGCATATGGGCGTTAACAAATGTCTTTTAATTTTAAATATATCTGTATGGTACACGAATATGATCATATTGATATTTATGTTTATGTTATTTGATTACAGTGATGTTCTGTTTGAGACAAAGTACGGGCAAAAATCTTCTAGAGGACAAATTGAGTCACTTGGACCGCAAGAACCAGTTGATAACAACGTGTTGAGCTCGTGGTCTGCGTATTTGAATTTTTTGGAGGGAAAGAAAGACAAAAATTCACCTGCAAGGTTGTTTTTACCTGTTTTTGAAGTGGTAAGTGAGTTGTTTACTAAATATCAATAATATATTTAATTGAAATAATATAACTTAAAAACACGTATGTCACACAGGATAAAAAAGTGATGGGTGATAACGATCAAACAGCAAAAAGGTTTATGGTTTATGTTGAGAATGCACATTCAACTTATGGAGGGCTAACTAAGTTGGATAAAGCAGACATTGTAAGTTTTATTTGTATCAAAAATTTGCACAAAATCAGGTTAAATGTCAGAAGAGGAATTAAATGACATAATAGTACATATGTGTATTTAGTTTAGGTGTCTGGGTGTGCGTATTACGGATAGTACATATATGTTTTGTTTGGTATTCAGGACATTGGTTTTTTTTTGTATCAAGGACAGGGTGTGAATGGCGTGTTTGTTAGTGTCGTTATAAAGAACATGGGTGTTTAGTTTGTGACATAAGGAAATTGATGTTTGGGGTAAAAAGGACAATGAGTATGTATGACAGTGGTGTTTGGGTGTGCGTATTTAGGACATTGGTGTTTTGTTTGGTATTCAAGACATTGGAATTTTTGAATTTGTGTAATAAGGGCAGGTGATGAATGACATGATTTTTTGGTTTGTTTATTCCGTACATGGTTGTTTAGTGGTGTAGTATATGAAAGTACCGGGTATCTTGGGATGTTTGGTTTTGTATTAAGGACAGTGATGTTTGGGTTTCCTGGTTTAGTATTAAGGAAAACTCTGTGTATTTTAATATCAACTTCTGATTGTATTAAGTACATCTGCGTTATTCTTAATGTTTGAAAAAATGCAGGTTTTTATCCCAGTGAGCAATAACGAGAATAAATTCCTTTTGTGTTTTAACATGAAGAACCCAGTTATATCTGTTATTGATAGCAAAAAACAAGTAGAGAAAGTTGCAACCAGGAAAAAAAAGGTACAAGACATGGATGATATGAGAGTTGCATCAATACTGGTACGTACAATTTGTATATAAATGAATTAGTAAGATGCCTAAAAATAATAGTATACTGATAACTGACACATTAATTAATGCAGCACAAACATTTTGGCCAATACCTGTCAGTACTAAACCATGGAAAAGCAGCTGCAATTAGTGAATCTCAACTTGTGCGTGGTACTTTTGATTGGCAAACTGATAAGAGGGTTAAAGACTCTGGCATATTTGTGATGCGACACATGGAGACTTATATGGGCAATGAACTGGGTAAATGGAAATGTGGGCTCGATGTTAAAGGTAAAAAGCAGAATACACAGTTGGGGCGCTTGAGAAACAAGTATGCGGCCAAGCTACTACTTTCAGATTGCAACATATATAAGAGTAAGATTCATGAAGAAATGGACAAGATGAAATCTGAAGTTTTCAATGTTAAATGAATCAAAGTCCCGCAACATGGCAAATGAATGGAAAGATCAATGAACAATGCATTTTCTAGTACTTTTTGGTTTTTATTTCAAGGTTACCATAAAACATAATTTATGATGTTATTTTCATTATCTGAACCTCGTTTATCGTTTTAGGATTTGTAATGGAATTCTCGTTCTTTTGGTTATTATAGTATGTTCAAAATATGTTTGGTAGGTTCATGTTGCGCATGTATGTACTTAACTATGATGAATGTGTAATTTGGTATGTTTTGTGTATACCAAGTTTTTTGGTAGGTTCAATATGTTTTGTCTATAACAAGTGTTTTGATAGGTTCATATATGTTTGGTAGGTTCATATATGTTTTTGTCTGTTTTTGTTTTCATAATGGTTGTTTTGGTAGGTTCATAAATGTTTTAGACTTGTTTCTTTATGTTTTTTGGTAAGTTCCCATTTACTGTAACATATGTCTTTTACAAAAGAAGTAGCTAACAAACATTGGCACAAATTAAAAGCGTCCAAGTTGGTGTACAAGTGCCATATATGTTTTGTATGATTTGTTTTTAGTAATATTAATTTTTTTAGGTTCATATATGTTTAGTTGGTTCATATATGTTTTTGTTGGTTCATATATGTTTTTGTTGGTTCATATATGTTTTTTTAGGCGCATGTATGTACTTAACTATGATGAATGTGTAATTTGGTATGTTTTGTGTATACCAAGTTTTTTGGTAGGTTCAATATGTTTTGTTATGTTTTGTCTATAACAAGTGTTTTGATAGGTTCATATATGTTTTGTATGTTGTGTATACTATTTTTTGTCTGTTTTTTTTGTTAGGTTCATATATGTTTGGTAGGTTCATATATGTTTTTGTCTGTTTTTGTTTTCATAATGGTTGTTTTGGTAGGTTCATAAATGTTTTAGACTTGTTTCTTTATGTTTTTTGGTAAGTTCTCATTTACTGTAACATATGTGTTTTACAAAAGAAGTAGCTAACAAACATTGGCACAAATTAAAAGCGTCCAAGTTGGTGTACAAGTGCCATATATGTTTTGTATGATTTGTTTTTAGTAATATTAATTTTTTTAGGTTCATATATGTTTAGTTGGTTCATATATGTTTAGTTGGTTCATATATGTTTTTGTTGGTTCATATATGTTTTTTTAGGTGCATGTATGTTTGGTCATATTAATTTTTTTTAGGTTCATATATGTTTAGTTGGTTCATATATGTTTTTGTTTGTTTTTTTTCATAATGGTTGTTTTGGTAGGTTCATACATGTATTAGACTTATTTCTTTAAAAAATGTACAAGTTCTATAATTATTATATATTAATTGTTTTTTTTTGGGGGGGGGGGGGTAGTTTCACAAATGGTTTTGTTAGGTTCATATATGTTTTGGTATGTTCATCTATGTTTTTGGTAAGTTCTCATTGACCCTTTGATATATAAAAAGGCAAAGTAACCCGTATATTTTTTTTTGATAAGTTCATAATTGTTTCTGGGTAAGATCATATGTGTTTTGTTTGGTTCGCGTATGGTTTTTTGATAAGTTCATAAATGTTTTTTTATGTTTCGTTTATCAAGTGTTTCAAATGTTTGATTCAATGGGTTAATGCACAACAAAATAAAAAAAATAAACAATTGCAAATATGTTTACAAAACAATATTAATGGACAACAAACAAACAAAACTACCGCAAACCTTAGTAATAATTGAACTTAGGATTTAGTAAAATAAAGTAATGTCAATAGCTACTATAAAATGAAAGAAGTCTAAAATTAAGAGAGATTATGCACTCGTAACAAGTTACTCAAAATAAAAAAAGTATAAAATTACTAGAGAGAATGCACTGGTAAATACTTGTCACGAGTTACTAGAAACATGCTTATTCTTCGTCGCTTTCATATTCTTCATCGACTTCATCATCTTCACCAAATTCGTCTTCATTATCACATAAAGCTTCATCATCAAACTGGTCATCGGTATCACCTTCATCTTCAGCATCAACAACTACTTTTTTTCCGCTCCACCCACCTTTATCCTGGGTTGGAAACTTCTTACATATACCCTTGTGATGACCTGGTTCACCACAAGCACTGCACCCTTCACATGTAGCCTTGTTATGACCCTTTCCACCACAAGCGCTGCATGTACGTCGTTTGAAAGGAACTTTCCTGTTAGTTCTTGCTATTGTTTTAGCTTTACCTTTTTCAACCGCACTTTTAATTCTCCTGGTACCCTTACTTCTAAATATTGATTTAGGAGTCTTAATAACAACTTTATCAGGGACAGTAACATCTAACAAATCAGAATATAAAACATCCTTATTTGGCTCAACATGTGGTGTTTGCATCTCATTTTCAAGCTTTTTCTTCAAGTCTTGTACAGTTGATAGAAGCTCAGATAACTTGTCAGTGTCATTCCTGAAAAGGCCAATACATTCTTCTATAGTTTGATGAACCTGAGATGCTAACGTATATGTTTCTTCAATGCAAGGACCGTATCTATGCCTCTTGTCAAGCAAATGCACAGGCAGAACATTCTTTGTCCAACGACGGTTTAAGTATACATCAGGTATTTTGTAAATTCCATAAATACGAAAGACACAAAATACGTGACGACACAAAAACCCATGCCGGTTATAATGACCACACGAACAAGTAACACTACCATCCATTTTATTCAACACAACCTGTAATGCATCATATAAACTTACTATGAAGTAAAAACATATATAGCTTAATATTGCAAAAATTCTTTTCAAAAATTATAATGTTTAAAAACATTCAGGAAGATAACCTGATGTTTCATATTAGAAACAATCATACTAAGTAGTACAAAAGGATAAAATATGAGAAAGAAAAGCATACCGTAGCACGTATAACTGGATTAGATCTCTTGTCCATTTGTTGTATGATGCAAGTCTCAACGCTACCTTCTGAATCATATCTAATCTGTGTACATGAGTATAAACTTTTGTGTATTTCATGTTGTACCTCTCTAAATATGGAAGGTGTATACACGTCACATGCATGCTTTTTAAATGGTAATTCAGTAAGCATGGTCGGAGTGGACCCATTTGAAGCATTGTCTAATACACGTTGTGTGTATCTTTGTTTCTCCATTGCAGATTCAAAACACAACATGAATTGTACAAGTGTGTTACCTTCATGTGAATATATCAGGAAAATCGCATTGGAACTCTCTGATCGAGAAGTTGTTTTCATCAAACCACACATAGGCACCTCTTTAAAAAATCCAGGGACCCATCTTTCTCTAATTGCATACATATCGGACAACCATTTGTTGTCATGCAAATTATACCGAGATATCATATCATTCCATCGTTGTTCAAAGACATCAGGACCAATATACACATTCCATACCAATTTGTGGAAGTCTTTCCTAAAGTTTGTATCAGCAGCAAGATCGCCTAATACCTGGGGAAATATGCACGAATAACAAAGTAACTTGTAATGGATCATATATGTATGAATAATACATAAAACTTGTAATACATTAAATAGTTAATTGTAATATATTAGGTTAGTTATAATAGGAAAAAGCAAAAGTTCATATGTAAAAAGATGAGTTTACGAAAGAAATTAAAGATAATTAAATTACCTTCCCGGGTAGTTTCTCTGTAATATGCCACATACATAACCGATGGTGTGAATCTGGAAACATTTTAACAGCAGCCTTCCTTAGAGCACCGTCTTGGTCTGTTACGGCAAAAGGTGGCTGCTTCTTATGCATTTTTAAGAACGCCTCCAACATCTGAGAAAATGATTTCGTGGTTTCATCTGATAGTAACGCAACAATGTGACACACCTCTAATTGTGATCAATGATGGTAAATGGCACAAATTTGTATCCATACCTGAACAAAAAATAATTCTATGTTATTAAAACATGTATGAAGAGTTTATAAATGATATAAATATAGGAATGTATATATTACTTGTTGGTGTGGAAAGTAGCATCAAATGAAACCACATCACCAAACGCAACATAGTTGCATTTCATGGTTTCATCAACCCAAAAAAGCCTGACTAACTCTTTTAAAGGAAAAGTGTGATATTCGAAACAGAATTCTGAGACATGTAATTTCCGCTTGCATATTTTATCCACCAACATCTACGCATCTCTATCTCTAATGAATGAATTTGCACAACGCTTAAAATTACAATAATCCATGGATGTTCCATGTACTTTATCGTACCCACCCACAAGAGCTGCTTTTAATCTATGAGCTCTAGTAGGACCTAGATTGGACATTGATGCACGATGAATGCATATATAATCATCAAAATGCAATTGACGTCGAGCCTTTGATAGGTCCATGTTGTTCAAGTTCATAAGTGGATGATTGTGGTTTTTCACGAAACCAAGCACCTCATAAGATTCTGTCTCATTAATTTTTTTCAAACAAAGCTTAACAGGACAATTTATGGCCTGAGACTTACTGTGGTGTTTTCTTTTTTTGCTAGCAGAATTTTCACCATCTTCTCCATCAACTTCATTAAGAGTATTTACTTCTTTTGATCTTCGTAGTTTACATGCTCGATTGCATTGAAAATAAGCGTGTGTTTTTTGGCCGTTTTTACGCTTGAAACCGCCTTTACGAATGTTAAACCTGGCCTTCTGAGAATATACCAGGTATGTTTCATATGCATCATTATAACTGTCAAAGAAGAGACATTTCTTGGGTTTTTCATCTTCGAGAACATCTGGGACCCAATAAGGTGTACCATTTGGAGTGGGCTGAAACTCATGAGAATCGTCTACATAAAAAGAAATGTCAATAAATATCTATGCTAATTGTTAATAATGTTGTTCTTGTTAATTCAAAAAAAGTGCTCAACTATGTTCCTGTTAATTGTCGTTTTTCCTGATCTATAAGAATGTTTTCTCACCAACCTTACTACATGTATACATAAATGTGAAAATGTTATACTATGGAACATGTATGCATAAAACTCCCAAAAACCCTAACACAAAAAAACCATAAAACCATAAAAATACTAAAAAACCTAAAACAATAAAACCCTAAGACACATAAAACCCTAAAACAATGTAATGCATACAAAAGAATGTTTTTATCAAAAGTGTGAGTGTACAAATCAATCTCTTAATTCATATTCCAATCTTTAAAGTTTTCCCAGATACTGCCAACCAGACCTATAGTACTTTGTCTTTCTTAATTTTATTAGCTGGTTAGGGTTCTTTATTGTGGTACGAACCAACATTTTTGTGTCCTTCATGTACCCTAAAACTCATAAATGCATAAGAAAATGTACTCAAGATATGAATTGTTCAAGTGATAAGGTATATAAAGCATGAAGAAATGGTCCCCATTGTGCTTTAGTCACAGGACAATCATGGGCCTACAATGTTATCAAGTCCTCTTTCATTGGGCCTATTGCATGTTGCTATCTCTGATGCATAACAAGATCTTGGTATTATCACAAAGTTTTAGAGAGCAACTTATATATGTCATATGTGCTGGCTATACTATTTAATGACATAAATGTCAAAGCACTGGTGGCTAGGAATGGCTTCAGGAGATCGATTCACCAAATGGCCGAGTTGCTCGAATCGAAAGAAAGAGTCCACTTACATATAATCATATAGAATCCATGGTTTAATTAGCTCCTTATATTTACATGGGACTGACACTGGCTCTTTCAAATCATTGATACTAATAGTTGTGATATCCGACCCGAACCCACAGTAGCCTGCTAACCAAGCAAAGGCCCTAAATAAAACCCTAAGACACATAAAACCCTAAAACAATAAATTAACAAAAAATGTTGTTGTTCCTGTTCTATCTATAATTTTGTACAAATTCTGATAAACATATAAAGGGCAATGACTTACCGTGTTTCATACTTTTAAAAAGCAATAAAAACAATAACATACCAGGATGTTGTAAATGTTCATGTAATACAACGATTTGATTATCAACTTGGTCATCCTGAACCATTGAAGACTCTCTCATATCATGATCCCGAACCATTGAAGACTCTCCCATATCGTGATCCTGAACCATCAAAGACTCTCCCATATCGTGATCCTGATGTTCATGAAGGAAAACCATATTTTTGTGCACTACGTAAATAAATTAAGGTTATAATTAGGGTTTGGATAATTTTATACGTGAGTGATTTTGTGATGAAAATGTGTATGGTTTGAAATTAGGGATGAAGATACGTATGATTTTGTTATTCTGCATATCCTGGATGTTCACAAATGGCAGTTATCACATTAATTGTGATTGTGAAATCAATGTAAAATACCCTAAATACCCTTTCAATTATACCATGAATAAAATAAATAGAAAATAATTTACTAAATTTTGATTGGTTAGTAGATGGTTCTGTATAAAAAAAATGGTTCTGCAAAGAAAATGTCACTATATATATATATATATATATATATATATATGTATATATATATATATATATAGGGTTTTAGTCGTAGAATAGCAACGAACTTTTCAAAAGGTATTGATTTGGTACGTGTACTTTTAAAAAGTTATACAATAGCAACGAACTTTCAAAAGTGTTCCGTTTTGCACATTTTGATGACGTGTCATACCTAAAAGCTGACACGTGGCACCATTTATAACGTGACACACTCATTAAAATGTGCAGATTGAAACATTTATAAAAGCCAGGGATGATTAGTGCCAATAGTATCGGCTAGGGATGATTAATGTCACAAACTACAAACCACAGGGATGATTTTTGCAGTTTACTCATATATATAGGGTAGAGTTATAATAAAAAAAGTATTATAATAAAAAGGGTAAGAAGCCCTCCCAGCCGTTAGATCAAAAATATCAAGATCAAAAAGGGCGGTGGCAATATTGTAAATACTGGAAACATAAAGGGCCATTGTATAACAGTGTACAACCTATCCCATGTACCAAAAAAAACAACACGTCATTTTTCATCTCACAAAAAAATTATTCTCTCTTTAAAAAACACGCATATCATCACACACAAACCCTGATTCTTTCATTTCAAAAATCTAATTACGATTCTATAATTACAACGATGCAACCTAATCACAATTCTATGGTTAATTCATCGATATGTTAGGATTTGAATCTTCATTCAAAAAACTTGTTGCATCAGCGATTCGTCGTCATTCAAATTGATACCGCATCAAACTGATGGTGAAAACGAATCTATGTCGATTTAACAATCATGTAAGTTGATCTATAAACCATAAAATTGTTACTACATCATTTTGTTAATTTTAGTTTACTAGAATTATGTTTTGCTTATCAAGTGAAATTAGAAAAAGTATTAGAATTATTCAGGCTAGTATGTTATTTAACTACTGATTGAGTAGGTTTATTTCAATGTATAATGCAGTTGGAGTAAAGCAATGATGTAGTAGGTGATATTTGTTGCATATAAGGTTTGATTAGGTTACACATAGGGTTTTTTACATATCAAAATATGTTTGTATGTGTATTTGAATGTATAATGCAGTTGGAGTAAAACATTGATGCAATAGGTTCTTAGTTATCTCATATAAGGATGCATTAGGTTCAAAGTAGATTGGGTTATGTGTTAAGGAATGTTGAATACAAGGTGTTCGATAAAATGTCTCAACTAGACTTTATAACTAAGATGCACTAAATTTACAATGTCATGCAATTGTTTTGAATGATGTTGTTTTATTTCATATTATGATGTAGTAGGTTTTATTTTAACTGTGATGCATTAGGTTATTTGTGTATTTATGTTTAGTTATTTGTGTGACGCACTTGATTTTGTACTGTGATGCAGTACGTGTTTAGTTTCTGTGTATAAGGATGTATTAGGTTAAGCATAGATTGCGTTATGCGTGATAATTTGTTTGTATGCCTAGATGTTTGTGAGATGCACTTGATATTGAATTGTAATGCAGGAGGTTCTCGGTTGTCCTGTATAATGATGCAGTAGGTTAAAAGTATATTGTACTATGTGTGAAAATGCGTATGTGTGCCTATATGTATGTATGCAGTAGGTTAAAAGTAGTTTAAAAGTAGATTGTTTGTTTGATGCACCTAAATGTGAGATGTGATGTAGTAGGTGGTCGGTTGTTGTGAATAAAGGTTGCGTTAGTTGCGAAATGTGTTTGTATGCAAGGTTGTTTTTTTGATGCACCTGAATCTAAGCTGTGATCCAGTAGGTGGTCAATTGTTATGTATAAGGATGAATTAGGCTAAACGTAGGTTGCATTATGCGAGAAAATGTGTGTTTGTATGCAAGGTTGTTTATTATGGTGAATTGTTTTTTTCCATTTCCAAGGAGTTGAAACCCTTTACTCCTGCTAGGGTTACCAAGGTATTTTATACTACTATATATGTTTCTTGGTAATTTGTTTACAATTCTTATAGTATATTTAGAATTGTGAATTGCTGAATTGGGAAATGTTTATAACTTATAAATAGGTTTAGATTCGTGAAGCGATATGAAGCTGAAATGGTAGTAAGATGTATCTTTGTTTTATGGTAGCTAGATCAAACATATAATTAAGATACCCGTTGTGTATATTAGCAAATACGTGGATAACAGCAAGGCGATGGTCCGCGCGTGTATGTCTGTGCACATATTGTGGAGGCTATGTTCTCAGCGATCTGCTCTAGGAGAGTGTCCATCAGGAAACGTGACTACTTACTCGTAAAGTCTTCCCCTTAGGAACCAACTGAGCTATGCGTCTGAGTGTTGGCACAAAGTTGCAGACTGGATTAAATTTGGGTCTCTACTGGAGACATCCTGGCCCACAAATACTAGGGTTACCTCGTTGGGGTTTGGTGGTGTTTATTTAGTCAATTGAATATTTTGTTGAAATTTATCCCCAAGGTTAAGTTAGTTGATGAATGTTAAAGTACAAAAATTTGGCGAAGTTTTTGAAGTTTGTTAAATGTGCTTAAATTGTGTTGGGTTTTTTTTGTTTATTTTAGGATTTGTTAGGTGCCTCATGTGAGTACATTTCTTGGGAAAACCGGTAGTGTTGGTCTTGAAGTTCTAGACACGTTAGGCAGCAGCATAATGAATTTGAATGCTAATAGTGGATTTGTATCTAATATGGCTTCAAGAGGAAATAAATTATTTTGGCGTTTGAAGTAGCTAATACTATTGTCAAAGGGTCCAATTTGATGTTGTCGCTATCTGAAGAAAACATACAGATTCTTAAGAAGGAGATTTTACATTCCGAAGGTGTTCAGCTTTTACTTTCTACAGATACTAAGGAGTTGTTACGTATTGACAAAAGGTAAGCTGCCATTTCGGTCTGGTCTTTTCAAATCAAATTTATATCCATGTCATGACATTGCTTGTGGTTTTGCAGAGAGGAACTTGAGGTATTCTCTCAAGAGGTTGTTCGATTTGGAGATATGTGTAAAGATCCACAATGGCATAATTTGGATCGTTTATTTGCCAGGTAATGCGGATACTTTATGCTACCTGCACATTAATCTTGTGTTACATTTGTGATTGTGGAACTTGATTTTGATTTTCGATTTGATCAGATTGGATTTGGAGATGGTAACTAGTACACATCTTAGAGAGGAGGCTGAAATCACTACGCAAGACCTCACCAATCTTGCTCAATATATGTCTGTAAATTACTCATGGTCACTCTGCCTCATGTTTGAGTAATATTAGAAGCCGGAATCCAAGTCGGTAACTCTTGTTGGGAACTCTATTGTCTCGAACACGGTCTGAAGACAATAGGTCCAGCCAAAAAACAAGAAGCAAAAAGGAGAGAAATGGCAGAAGTACATCTCACTAAATATTAGGCTGTAAGCGAACCAGACGAACACGAACGAAGCCTTGTTCATGTGCGTTCATTTAATTTTAGCCAGACAAATAAACGAACACGATCGCTTAAACGAATGAATTTTCTTGTTCATGTTTGTTTATTAAGAAATAATATTGTTCATGTTCGTTTATGTTTGTTTATTTTTTGAGAAATATCAATAGAAGCATAGAGCTAAATAGTATTTTAGAATCATTGTTTCTTCTTTACTCTTGTGTTAAGATTCCGCATTAACACTTGATAATTCATATTCAGTGTCTCTCATATAGTTGATTTGGATTTATCCAAGTTATCTATCGTCTTACAAAGGCTAGTCAGATCCTAAACCAAGGACCTTCAATGTCTGTAAGTTACCTCCATTGTCATCCTGTCTCATGTTTGAGTAATATTAGAAGCCGGAATCCAAGTCGGTAACTCTTGTTGGGAACTCTATAGTCTCGAACACGGTCTGAAGACAATAGGTCCAGCCAAAAAACAAGAAGCAAAAAGGAGAGAAATGGCAGAAGTACATCTCACTAAATATATCATTCTTTTGTTTCATTTGTCAATATATACATTTTTACTAATTTCGAATGGTTACTTGGCAGGTTCTTATGGATTTCCCTCAATTGACAATGACATTGCCTGATAGAAGCAAAGAATCTGTCATGAAGCGTACAACACTTGTAGCCAACACTTCTAACCTGTGGCTGCTCGTGAGGCTTCAATATATACAGGTACTACCACTTTGAACATCCTCTTTTCAAATACTGATGCAGTAGGTTAATTTGAATATTGATGCAGTAGCTTTATCTAAATACTTATGCAGTAGGCTATTTGAATGTAAAATTCAGTTGATGCAGATGCAGTAGATTTATTTAAATATTGATGCAATAGGTTTATATAAATATTGACGCAGTACGTTTGTTTGAATATACAATGCAATTGATGCAGTAGGTGAGGAAATGGATATTATCATGAAGGATGCTTCTTGTGCATGGTCAAGCAGGAAGTGAAGCTACTGATTCTGGATCGTGTCAATCTTGCGTCGTTCCAAAGGGTTCTCTGGTTGCAGTTTTTGGAGAGGTCAAACTGTGCTTTTTATTCGACCACTTTTACTCATAGCCATTTTATTTACTGATATAAGTCAAACACGAGGGTCAAATGCTTAAATTTTGGGATATATGTTTTCAGGTTGGTTCAGGTAAATCATCGTTGTTGAATTCTGTCCTAGTCCATGGGTCTGACTTAGTCTTGCTGGATGATATCCTTAGTGCCGTTGATGCACAAGTCGCTTCTTGGATTATATCAAATGAAATCCTTAGTCCTCTTCTCCGGTTGCAGTTATTGTTGAGGTCAAACCTGTGCTTTTTATCCGGCCACTTTTACTCATAGCCATTTTGTTTACTGATATAAGTGAAACACGAGGGTCAAATGCTTAAATTTTAGGATATATGTTTTCAGGTTGGTTTAGGTAAATCATCGTTGTTGAATTCCGTCCCAGTCCATGGGTCTAACTTAGTCTTGCTGGATGATGTCCTTAGTGCCATTGATGCACAAGTCGCTTCTTGGATTATATCAAATGAAATACCTAGTCCTCTTATGAATAAGAAAACACGCATCCTTTGCACCCATAATATTTGGGTAATGACTATGTCCTTGCTAGAATGGGTCGATTCGGGTTATTTTTTTTGTAGCACGTAAACTATAAAAAATAGTTCAACTAGTTGAAACATCTGTTTACATGTGAGTCCATGTTCCATTTATGGGCGAGTCGAGTAGACTATAGGCTACTTTTTTAATCATTTTTTTTTTTCGTTTGAAACCCCATTGAGTAGTTCTTTATCCTCATATTAATAATGAATTATGCTGCACTCTCGGGCTGGTACATCACAGTCATAACATGCCTATCAGCTCTTCTAATTTAAGCTTCTCGAAATGGAAATGATCTGTGGCTGTTGGGTTGATACAACCGCATTTAAACTACATCTGATGTCCTTTTATCTGGTAATTAGATTCATTTCTGATACCGACAACTTGTTCCCAGATTACTGACTTGCCTTGACACTGTAGGTTATACTATGTATATTTTGTTCGGCGAACTCCATTCTGACTCTAGTGAGGGAATTTTCATTTGCATATGGCGGTTTATGTGCAGCAAACCATGTGCACAATAACCTGTTGAAAAAGTATGTCAATGCATCTGTTGCCTTTTTTGACCAGACCTAAGTGGACGAATACTTAACAGGTAGCATAAATTTTCTTTGATTCACCTTTGCAAATGTTCATACTGATTGTGTTTATAGGCTGTCTTCAGATCTCTATACGATTGATGATTCTCTACCATTCATTCTCAATATTACTACCTTGCTCAGTTTTCATCGATCTTGTTGGGATTGCTATAATTTTGTCCTTTGTGTAGGTAATATATAGCTAGATAAATAAGTCATGGTCGTGTATCATTATGTGTTGTACCATCAATGTTCGTTATCATGTGTAGGTCATGTTCAACTCTTCAAGTCTGACCAATGGTGTCAAGCTTTTAAGGTTACAATGGAGGAAAATTAAAAAAATTTCTTGTTAGGTTGGCGGGGTAAAAAATATATTCGTCAAATTGCTTGGAGATGAGAAGGCTGGAAACTCCTTTTGGCTGGATAGCTCCTCTACAGAAAAGGTGTATCTCTTGCTTCTAAACTATGGTTATCCTTACTGGTAGCTACATGGGCAGTTGATCGGGTTGGTCCAAAAAACCTTTATGTCAATGTTTTATTTTTCTTATATTAAATAGTTGGTGCATTGAATGTGATTAGCAGTTTACAAGTAAATTTATATTACAATGATGAGCTGAACATTCAGAAAAGCGATTTATAAGGTGTATGCTTTTAGAATACATTTTGGGCGATTTGTAAACTGTCTCACCCTTTCGGCTCGTATGACCCGTTCTCTTGCTAGATAAGAATTATACACCTGGCTAGTTTTATTCATTTGAGATTAAGAATAAACCAAATCTGTGAACGAGTCGGACTCATCACAGTTACTTGCACCAAAAGAATGTTTATGTAAGGTGACTTTTCAGTTGCATAGCTGGCATAAGTTTGACATAAGACCTTAAATTTGTAGCTCATTAGTCACAGAATAATTTTGAGGATGAAACGCTAAACTTATCCATCTAGCTTTTGGTCTTGCATTATACAATCTGATATTTTAAGATCTATCTTGAATAGCATCATAACACATTACAGTCACTAGAAAATAAAAAACGAGGATATAAAGGTGGTATATATATAGCCTATATTAGAACAATAGTATAATACACTAGTACCATGAGTATCTTTTTATTTAATCTTAAAGGATCAGTGGCAAAATTAAATATCTAATTTACGAAAGTTCATCATTCAAAGGATGGCATGATACGTTACATTCTGACATGTTAACATGTGATTTACCCAGTTTCATTTTTAGAAGTGCTAACAAAATATTTTCGAAGTCTTAATACAAGACTGATGTGAAACCTTATAAAACAATATTGTCATTTTTAGCTAAACATGAAGCAACCTTATAGAAAGTCGCTGATTATAACCTTACATACCCAACAGCCAGATATAGATAGGCCGAAGATATCATCAAGGAAGAAAAATAGAGACTAAACTAAAGATTGGAGAATTACTCTTATACTCTATTACATGCTAGTTTAAATTCAATTGCATCACAGAGTAATGTACTAAAAAATGAACAGTAATGCAGTACAATATAACTATAATGCAATAGAAAAAATTTGTAATGTATTTTTAGTTTTTTTTACTGCATTATAGTTTTATTTCTATTGCATTACAATTATAATGTATTGCATGCCAGTTTAAATTCTATTGCATCATAGTGTTTGTGTGTGTGTTTGAATGCTAGATGTAGTTGATGTAATACACCGATGCCGTAGGATTTTGTCTGCAACATCTAATGCTAGGTTAGGTTACGCACAATGTGTTTTTTTTGTCAAAAAGTGTTTGTGTGTGTGTTTGTATGCTTGATGCATTAGGATTTTGTTTGTGGCATAAAATGCTAGGTTAGGTTATGAGTAGCATGTTTTTTGTGTCGAAAAGTGTTTGTGTTATAATTAGTGCATCGATGAGTTTTTAATGCATCACAGTGTCAAATCTAGTGCATCACAATATTAATGTAACAATTTATTATAATTTTTAAAGATCGACTCATTTATTGAACATACCTAATATCTTGCAGATGCATAAGAGAACAACCTACAATGGTACTGAGTGTGGCGTATTTGTGATGAGGCATATGAAAAATACATGGTTCGTGGCATTTTTTTGGAAGAGTCGAATAAAGAAGGCCTAGTCAAAAAGTACAAATAAAGTTGTTGCGCGTCAAGCACTTAGCAAAGATGATTCTTCTCAGTATTATTGAGAAAAAGGCAAAATATTGAAACAAGTAGAAGCATATGTGAAGAATCAACTAAAAAGTTATGAAATTGTAACATATGATAATGTCAAAGTGCCTCAAGATTTGTTAAAAAAGATTACTAAACGTGTATTATGTGTTACATTGGAGATCCAGAGGATGTTCAACTACTTAATGAAACATGTGAATTTAAAAAATTATTGAAACGTTGCCGAGGGTTTTGTGTGAGACTTATGATGATTTCAGAATTATATATGAAAGCTGTAGGCGTTTCAAAGAGAAGATGGGTTTAGTTTTATATGTTGTTCAATAAGAATGGTTGTAGGCTTATTCCCTTAAATCGCGATATAACCTTATACTCTTCAATTCCTTCTAAAATTGTTAAGAAAATATTTCTTTTGCAACGTATCAAGTTGTATGGCTCTTACCGAGAGTTGAATTGAGATGGGATGATTCATAGTTATGAAAGCTTGCAAATCTTATTGATATCTAAAGCACTCACTGGTCTACAACATTACAATGTTATACATTTACAGCATCACAAAATATAAATCTATTGTATTAGAATGTTTTTTTGGAACGACAATTTGTGGCTACATGGCCCCTAGCCCAGAAGGCGTAGCGAGCCCACACAACCAGGTTGGGTCCAGCCCAGAAGGCAATGGCACCCTTCCCTTTACACACGCGGGAGGAAACCCCTATCGCCCTTGACAAGACTCGAACATGAGACCTTGCCTAGGAGGGTAAAACCTCCATACCATTGGACCAAATGCCCGTTGGTTATTGTATTAGAATGTTATCTACTAATGCATAACAATGTACAAATCTACTGCATCACAATGTTATAAATTTACTGTAGCACAATGTATAAATCTACTGCATCACAATATATATAAAACTATTGCATCACAATGTATAAATCTACTGCATCACATTGTTGTTTTACTACATCATGATGCACTAAACAATAACACCGTAATTCTTTTTTCTATGTTTTGTAAAATTCAATGTTATAAATTTACTGCATGACAAGGTATAAATCTACTGCATTAGAATGTTATCTACAGCCGCATACAGTGTACAAATCTACTACATCACAATGTTATAAATTTACTGCATCACAATGTATAAATCTATTGCATTAGAATGTTATCTACTAGTACATCTCACTTAAAAAACAAAAGCTAGTACATCTAAGTTAAAATTTTATTCTTTAAGTGAATTACACTTAAAAAGTTAGTACATCTCAGTGAAAAAGTTACTGCATCACAATGTATTTTTATAGTGCATTACAAGAGTTAAAAATTCTATTGCATCACATTGTAAAAAAAAAAACAATGCAGTAGATTTAACACTACGATGTACTAAAAATATTCAACTAAAAAAAAGATACTATAACTTAGATTTACATTGAAGCTGTAACATATAATTCTTTCTTTACAATCAAATCATTGTTTTATTTCTAAAAAATGACAAAAAAAGTTGAAAAAGACTTCATTTTCGGCATGTAGATTCTCTTAAACCAGCTCTATTTAGCTCTATTTGGCATATCTTATTTCTTTGCTTTATTTGATACAGGAAATAATTGTGTACAAGTTTTGGAATTGTGGCCTCCTTTCTCTTCACATACCGAACAAGCCCTTCTCTTCAATTACTTCAGCTGGCTTAAAACTTGAAAAGCATCCGGATCCTTTAGTAGTACTCTAACATGGATTGTTGATTGTAACCTTATCAGGCTCTTTGACACCGAGCATTGAACTAATGACAAGTTTCCCATTCATCTAGTACATCACAGTCTTATCTCTACTGCATCAACCCTATAAAAAATGTTGTGATTTAAAATACACAATATAGAAAACCTACATAATGGTTCATCAACCCATCTAACTAATATTATCAAAACCCCCCATCCAATCAATATACCTTCATCTATGTACCCATATTACACTCGGGTTAGAAATATAACCTAATTTTCTCCAATAGCGCAAGGAATGCATGCTGGATCTTTCGCCTGATCTTCAGGTGTGATGTTCTCCAAGCATTGGTCACGAAATGTATGCAAACAATGAAGGACCGCAAGTGGTGGTGGGATAGCAGGTTGGAACACTGATGTTAAAGCGAGGCCTCTCTTGCATAATAAGTACTTATATCCACTTAGTTTAGGAGTTGTGTTAGGAGCTGTGAATAATCAAAGTTGTTACTATATTGCATTGATGTATAAACATGTAATCTTGTTAAGAACAGATGCTCAATATATAATCAAGGAAGCAAATAACACCGTAAGAGCTGAATTGTGATAAAAGATATGATGCAAGACTAGAGATTGGGCTATTGATACTCAAACCGCACAATAAACATACAGGTAAGTATTAAAAAAACTGAAAATTACCAAAAGGTGTTTTTGATGCATACAAAACTGTATTTATTATTTAGCACAACACTTGTTTTAAATGGAAAAAAAGGCAATAAATGTTTGCGGGTAAACGGAACAGGTTACGACTATTATTAACTCATTTCGACAATTTACCCAACTTGCTAGACCTACCCATTATCCATGTCTAATAAAAATATATGCGTTAACCTGAGATTAGTTATCAACTAACATTATAACACATGCACTGGCAAATGAATTTGTACAACTAAAAAGTAATACTGATTAAAGAATACACAAGGAAAACCTAAGCAGATAAAGTAAATGTGCATCTTTTAGATAACAGAGATGATCCCATTTCTAGATACACAATGACGTTCTAGCTGTAACCTAGCCCTTCACAGTGTCCTAGGTCCCATAAGGCCATAAGATTTTAGGCAGAGTTCTAAATTGGACCAAATGGTCCTTTAGGCAATACTGGAAGCGGAGATATGGGAGGGTAGGCCAGTGGGTTGAATGGTATAGGTCATTTATAGTAAGGTTGGATATGGGTTCAGGTTGGGAGTTATACGTTTAAGAAAATTAGACACGTTAAAACTGCATATTGATCGACCTTCACCCTGTTTGGCCCGTTCTAATGTGGCTCCCAGATCAACTGATTCATATGTAAATGAATCAAAATTGCCTCATCTAAGCCAAGAATGTTCTTATACCTAGAGTTTTCTTTAGAGGGTAACTACATCCTCTAGAAGGACCCCCTCCCACCCTAGTCGCATCTAAGTATCTAACTGTCAGAAGGTATAAAGCATAAGATAAAAGGAGTGCTTCTATATGCAATTGCCCTTTTTCAAAAATATACCCCATGCTAGTTAGTAAATTTTAAGCGTATTGTCAAAATATATTGAACTAATCACTGAAAATACGAGTATTGTTAACACAAAAAACAGAGTAACGGAAGTCATAAAGCAAAATCTATAAGAATATTATACCAGAGGTTCCCACAACTAGGACCACAGATAGAAACATTATTACAATTACCCCATCAACTACAGGATTTTTTAAATTTTGCATAAAATAACTAGCGTACTTTTTTCATTTATCCCGTTTGAGTCATTGTACTATTTTTGGTACATGCAAGTCATTAAGAGATGAGATGCTGTTTGAGTCAGTTTTCAGTCCATGATCTTAGTAATATTATATAAGCTTTCACCTAATTTAAAAATTCAACACTTTATACAAAAAATTATCATTGTGCAAAGTCTATTTTTGCTTAAAAATAACCCAAATGGGACACACGGCCATCTTTTAATGACTCAGATGCACAAAAGAGTACACTGACTAAATAGAGCATTTTAAAAAATACATTGGTATTCTATGCCAAAAAAAACACACACACTTTTTGTAGCCAAATAGAAGGGAAATAGAAATACCTTTTCGAGTTATATGAAAAACTCCAGGAGCAGTTGCTGGAGGAGCACGAGGTCTAATATTTGGTGCACCCGGTCTAGAAGGATGAACAGAACCAGCAACAGGACCAACAGGTGGTTGTGTATGTGACCCAACTGGTACAAAACGACGGATAGGAGCCGTTGTTACAGGAATAGCTGATCTTGGCATAGAATGATGAATGGTAGGACTAATTATCTTCTGGCGCTAAACCAGGGGGAAGGTGGATGGGATGCAACTGCAGTTCTCAAATGTGGGTGGGGTGCTGCTGCAGTTCTCGTTTGATACTGGTTAATCCGAGAGTGACCGTCAGCAGTTGTAACTGAAACAAATAATAAGTGAAATGAGAGATTCTACAAAATATATAAACTTAGGAACTTTTACAAGTTGCATCAATTCAGGTTCTGTTGTATAGAAATTATAAGTGGCCATTTCGACTAAATTATGTAGTAAAGGGTCAAACGGGTACAATATAAAAGTTTCTAAAAAAGGAGTGGATCAAATGGATTGAACATGTTGGAACATAGAATTTACAAAGTCTAATGACTAATATAGTCTTTGTAATCATTTTTAATACATTAACTATTTATGAATTTATAAGTAAAAGAAGGAAAAAATGTATTTGATTTTGTTTAGATTTACAATAAAGGGTTTTGTTTTACTAGCACATAAAAGTTACTCATATCCAACATAACCCATCTGACCTGTTGTTACCTGACCACCCATTTCACAGGATTACAACTAGAGATATAGAGAAAGAAAGATCCAAATACCATTGGTGGAAGTTGCTACTCGAGGATCCTTAGGAGGCTGAATAACTGCATTTTGAGATAGACCTGATTTAGACAAAAAGCAAGCATCAAATATGCAACACTGGCAACACAGACTAGCATTGTATAGCTAAAAATATCAGGTTCCAGTTACCATGAGCAAAGGGTTCTTGAGAATTCATCGGGTAACTCACAGGTGCTCAAATTGCCATGAAAATATTCTCAGGTTTATTAACATTACCTTGATAAGATTGAGAAAAAAATTATAAATAGCCATACCAGTGGAAGGTTGACGTAGATGATCCGCCAGGCGAGTGGATTGTTTATGCAGAAATTGGTGTGTCTGACCTGAAGATATAAAACATAAATCACTAAATGCTGCTGACACGGATAGCTTGGAGAGATTTTAACTTTCCCATAGGCATTAAGTGATGTTCAACCTTAATCACTTGTTCATTAATAAAAGACTTGTCATTGTCAATTCCTTCAGTGCTAGACATATAAATATCAAGCCAAGACCTACCTTAAACTTTTATGATATCAAACAACATCCCAATAATCAGATGCTATTTATATTTTTGGTTTATTACAGTTCACACGTAAGTTACACACCAATCATATGTCTACAACTGCATAGAAATATCAATGTCAGGGTACCTGTGCTAGTTGCCTGCAAATTTGTTCCCATGGGAGACATAAGTCGTTGAGCGGCTTGAGGGCTATCTCTCCCACTAAGCTCAACTCCCAGCCTTTTTGGGAATGGACCATCTGGGCGAGCTTGACCACTGCTCACCCAACCTACTTGTGGGGCCATTGTCCTCTGAGAAAACAGATCCTGAGTAGGCATGGGCATAGCCCTTTGTGATGAAAGTTGTCCTGCAAGAGAAACAAAAAGGAAAACATATTGCTTCAGTAAGGATAACACATTTCAAGTTTCTTCATACATAATTACTAACATGAAGGAGTTTCAAACCACAACAGGAGAACTAGGGGGTGTTTGGATTGCTCATTTAAAAGTGTTTATTTGCTTAAAATGAGCAGCTACAACCTGCTTATTATTATGTACTTAATTCAGTGTAAAATAAGCAAATAAACAGTTTCATCCAAACAGTCAAAACTCCAATCTGCTGTGAGTAGACAATCTCTTTTGTTAGCAAACCCAAACACCCTCTTAACGGCAGTTTCCACCTATATAATGGGATTTGAACAACAAGATAATTATACAAGTGCAAACGAAAAAACTTGCTTACCAGCATAATTCGCGGGTATAGAACCACTTCTAAGTCCAAGAGCAAAAGAACTGACGTCATTTCCTAAACGACTCTCCTGCACCTGACCAGAATGTCTATACGAGTTGACCCATGACGGCATAGCCAATTCTGGTGCTACATTATTCATATCAAGTTGTTGGGAATTTAAGAATGGCGCAGAATTCCCACCCATTGTTCCTGAATGCCCAACTTGATTACCTACAATCGATCTATACTGATCCAAATTACCAGATGATATATTCCTAGGGATGACATTCTGCATATCGTTTTGTTGCATTTGTAAAATATGATAAGGGTTAGAACGACTACTGTTGGTTGGGGTCATTCGATCCATATGACTAAACTGATTAGACTGATTAAAGATACCACCACTGATATTTCTCTGAATACCCATTAAGTCAGCATCTGAACTTTGATCCATGAGTCTCCGAACACGAGCTATTTTCAACTCAGCTAGAGCTGCTTCTTTTAGCTTGTCAGAAGTCTCTCTACTGTTTGGTTGATACCCAGACGTAGCTTCTTCGTTCCCTCCAATTCCAAGACTCAAGAAACTACCCTCATCTTTTCCTTGAATCCCATATTGACCGCTATTTAAATCGACACGGTATCGGGTATGAACTGGTGTACTGTCCCTACGGTGAAACTGAGATGATGAGATAACGGACGGCGGTCATCGGAAGAGGATGATGTTTCACGGAGGAGAAAGAAGTATTTAACAAGGTTTAACAATGGTAAGAACTCTGTGTGTGTTTGTGAGGAAAGAAAGGGGCGCGGGAAGAATATGTGAATAAATAGACGATTTTTTATAAATCCTAAGGGTGAAATGACAGCTATGCCCCTTTTCTAGTTAAAAAAAGGGAGGTAAATAAGGGACACGTGGCACAATATTATGGCTTCTTACCATTTTTATTATAACATTCTTTTTATTTTACCTCAACTATATATATATATATATATATATATATATTTTATAAAACTATATTATGTGCAGAACTTTATAGAACTATTTTAAAGCAATCTAGACTATTAGATCATTTAATCAATGGTCATTAATGCATGATGACATTTATGTAATAATTGAAATTAAAATTTGGCTGAAAATGTATAGATAAGGGTATAATTGGTATTAAACATAATTAAAAAAGTGTAATAAATTAAATAATTATCTAAAAAAATCTTATTGGTTGATGTTGGTTCTCGCAGTTCTGTACATTCATTTGGTTCTGAAAAGAACCTCACCCTATATATATATATATATGTAAACTCAATAAATGGGTAAACAAATAGTAAAAAAAAAAATTTGTTTCTTTTACGATATGATCATGGGGCTTATAGGCGATGGCACATAGTTTCATCAAATTAAGTACAGATATTGATTGGTGCGTAGTCGTGTATCATCCCTAGAGCCAACGGTTTAATCAACACTTTAAAAACGTAAAACGTTAACCCATAAACGACAATACCCTTTTGACCATTTGCATAATTTACTACATACAATATTAGTATGTAAACTCAGAATTTGTCATAATTACTTAGGTGTTTGACCGAGTCGCTATTTGACGTGCCTTAATCCATTTCCAATCTCCGACGATTAACGGTCAAGGTAAGTTTTCATAACCCATACTCTACTGTTTTAAATCATCTTTTGGGGTGAGAACATTGCTTATTTCAAACGTGTAAATACAAGTTCAATTACTCATTACTGATTGGTCTAAGTCCCGATTTAACCCAAGTTGCTATTTGCCCAATTTATCATGAACCGTTAATTACTTATAAGCGCGAATGTTATGGATAGATCTATCGGGATTGACGTCCCTGTTTGTCTTGGACTGACATTAGTCAAGCAAACACAGTTTCATTTGAGTCAGATTACGGGTGTCTCGAGTTAGACACCTGCAAGGGCATTCATTCATTGTTGGTATATGTTAACGCTTCGGTGTCATGAGCTTAGACAATAGTAATGCAATTTATATGACTTTGTATCTGTTATATTGTCATATGTGGATGAAATCTTGTGATTCATAAACACTACATTTTTCTGCTTAAACAAACCTATGAACTCACCAACTTTATGTTGACACTTTAGCAATGTTTTCTCAGGTGTTAAGAACGAAGATGCTATATGAAGTCTCATGCATTGCAGTCATTTCCCGTTATCTGAAGATCACTTGTACTATTTAAAAACGATGTCGTGTCGACTATTTTTATGCTTCCGTTGAATGTTTAAACAATTTATTATTTCCTAATTCAAGTGATCAATTTTCTTAAAACGTCTCATATAGAGGTCATTCTGTATTGCTTGCAAGTATGATAATCATGAAGTCACACGCCCTCGGCTGCCATTATACTCTGATATTTTGGAGGTATGACACATAAGGGGTGATTTCAGGAACCAGCAGAGATCAGAGCGGAGACGTGACAAGTTCACACTGCTCACAAAATCTCCAAAAGAAATTTTGGCTCTAGACAAAGGCAAATTCAAGGCTCTGCCCCTAATGACAACCCCCGTGGAAAAAAGAAACAACAACAAGTTCTGTGAATTTCAAGGGGAAGTAGGACATATGCTGATGAGTGCATGCATCTAAAAAGACAAATTAAGGAATTGATCAAAGCCAAAAAGTTATCGCACGTAATCAAGGAGCTTAAGCAAGGAAGTGAAAAGGTGATGAGGTGCCATTTTATACACTTTTTCGAGGTCGTTTAACCCCCTAAATCGTGCATTTATGCCCAAAATAGGTACTTAATTGTTCCTTTTCAGGTATTTAGCTTTTGAAGGCATTTGGAGGAAATACACGTAACTTGGGCTCATTTGTAGAAGAAACAGACAAGACTATAGACCTACACCAACATCTCTTAAGATTATGTTCTCAGCAGCTGGAGACGGCGTCACAGATTACACGTGACGCCGTCATAATTCATACCAAGATGGCTTCACAAGATCTCAAGACGGCGTCAGAATGCACGACCTAGCTCATTATCTAGAATATTCTCTTTCACGACGGCGTCACGATTAAAATGCGACGCCATCGCAATGATTTTCCTATATATACAAACCCGAAATTAGGGTTATAAGTGTGTAACTTTAGAGTAATAAAGGGAGATGAACCCTAGTTCATTTGGCAGATTTTTAGGACTAGTTTAGGGTCTCAAAACCCTATTATAGCTCCTTCAATTCATGTTTTAATCAAGTAAGATCATTTATCATTAATCATTCAATATGTCTATGTGTTATGTGATTAATTTATCTTCTTGATTTACTTATACATGCTTGGCTAATCTTCTTATTGTGTTCATTTATGATTGTATGAAACCTAGAATGTAGATCTTTGTGGTGTTGCTTCTTGTGATGAATATGCATGTTAGGCTTTAGAAAACCAGCTTTTGTCTGTATTGCTGTTGATATGTCTAGGGAAACATGATTGTGTAGAAAGGATGCCATCAGGTAACAGTCTTCGTACTACCTTGCCTCCTAATATGGTTGATCCACTCTTAATATATTTCAAATGCATTTAATATACTCTTAGGGGCCTTATAATAGTCTTCATACTACCTTACTTGTGCGTTGCCTTAATAGAATATTAAATAGATGACAGGTTCATGTAATTCGTTCATGACTTAGGAAATAATTACATAGATCATCACAAGTGTGACAAAGCAACAATACTAGGAGAAGCAATCTAGGGAGTAATACATGATTAAATGAACACAACCTCTTTATTATATTGTTATCACCATTAGCTTAGTTTATTATTTAGTTTAATAGCCAAAATCAACCAAACCTCTCAATTATATGATTTTACCTGCTTTTTATAAAATATAAAAATACAAAAATAATCTTCTCCCAACCTTTAGAATTTTGTTAGATCGTGATCAAGCCTTCCTAACCTATTCCCATATAGAACGATAGCAACCCCCCGAGTCTTGCCTATACTACTACTACAACGGTTAGGTACTATGCCTAGGGAGTTGTAAAACTTCGTGTTGAAGTCTTACAACGACCGCATAAAGTTTTGGCGTCGCTGCGTGAGGAATAGTTAGGTATTGATCATAGTTTAGCTTAGTTCTACTCGCTTGAATCCTTTCAAGTGAGAATTTAAATTCTGTATTTTAGCTTTCTTGTAGTCTATCTTTTCTTTGTGTTATTTGTTTCGTAATCTATTCTCGTCAACCACCATGGGAGACGAGAATCCTATTTGTACTTTTGGAGACTACTCCAAACCTAACCACGAGGGCTACAAGAATACCATTGAGCTCCCCGTAGGGAACAACGTGGTACCTCTTCGATCCGACACCATCTGGTTGGTGTAAAATGGATGCTCATTCCATAGACTTCGGTCTGAGGATCTAAACCAACACCTTAAGGATTTCCTAAAACTTGTGGACTCACTTGACCTTGACGGTAAAAATAGGGAAAGAACGCGCCTGCGTTTATTTCAATTTTCCCTTCGCGATCAAGCTAGCAATTGGCTTGAACGTCTTCCAGCAGGATCCATCACCACATGGGAGGATCTTACTACCCGATTCCTTGCTTAATTCTTTCCACCGAGAAGGACCGTAAAACTCCGCAATGATATCCTAATGTTCCAACAACATCATAGAGAATCTTTATCTGAAGCATGGACTCATTTCAAGGACTTACTCCAAAGAGTCCCTCATCATGGCATAGACCTTTGGCTCCAAGTCCAAATTTTTATGACCATGTCAATCCTGTCACAAGATGAACCATTGACCAATCGGCCGGTGGGAAGCTTCGTGACCTTAACGCCGAAGAATCCTAGGCATTATTAGAGGACCTTGCCCTCTATGACAACGAAAGTTAGAACGACCCACAGGATTTCGCTAAGCCGGTTAAGGCAATCGCTTTACCTCAAGATGTCCTGAGTACATCCGATCGCTGTCTAATTGAGCTCGAAAATCAAGTCCAATGCTTGATGGAAGCTCATCTTGCTCCGACACAACCTACCCAAGTGAACAAAATCACTACCTCATGTGAGATCTGCAGTGGTCCCCACGACACTTAGTATTGCATGGAAAACCCCGAACAAGCCTTTGTTGAATACGCATCCTCGCGTATCGATGAAGCGGTAAGTAAGTGGTATACTTTCAAGCCCGAGCAAAACAATCTTGGTGACACCTATAATCCATCATGGAGAAGTCACCAAAACCTTAGGTGGAGACAACCCTAAAATTCTCAAAATAATTTTTCAAATCCACCTAACTGATTCCAACCTAACAGTTTAATCCCGAACCATTCCTTCAACAACCGTCCTTAAGGCTTTGACAATCAATCAAATCTGGGAGGATTGGTATCCAACTTCATGGCATCTCAAGACGCTAGACTGTCCAAGTTTGAAGCCGATTTTAAACAGCAGCAAAGCGAGATGACCAACAAAATCGACACAGAGTTGAAGGCCATCACCAATTGAATAGCAAGAGCACTACCCAACGATACGGTCACGAACCCAAAACTAAGTACTTATCCAATATTGCCTGCTCGTTCTTACCGAACTGAAGACCTGCAATGCTTAACTCACAGTTTGATCAATGCCATCACAATCCACCCCAAGCAACCAAATGAACTCAGAAATGACGAATCGAAAGAAAAAGAGCATGGAAAAGAGAGGAGCCCCAAAGACACCAACACCATGGTACATAATGATGAACAAAGGGATACATCGCAACTAGAGCCAAAAGGTACAACTATTGATGATTTAGGGCCTAACATGAATGACGATGGAATAAAATGGCTTGATGTTGAAGAACCTCTAGATTTAGTTGACACAAGTGAGGAATTGGTTTATGAATCACTGATTAAGGAGATGCCTAAATGCTCGCTCAATTATGACTTTAGGATAAAAAAAAGGGTGACCCAAGAAACCTTAAAATTACTTGCATGATTGGACATAAATTTACGAATAACACATACATTGATGTCGACCTACCCATCAATATTATGTACTTGGCCTATTATAACTCTATTAGAAAGAATGGATATGATTATATGAGAAGAAATTTCGTAGGATTAGGAAGGGATATGCACATATTTGTAGGAAACATAAGTTATGTCATGGATTTCACCATCCCACAAAAATATTGAGACGAATATTGATCCTAGCTTGTCAAATGTAGTATTTGGATGGCCCTTCGTTGAGATCGTCTGCCTAGCTATAAATAGGAAATACGGGTTAATGACTTTCACGGATGGGATTAAAGAGATTACCTTTAAAGCACCATATAAGGACCCGGAGAGGAGCGAATTGTCTAGCGAGGGTCATGACTTATCATCATCTAGGGTAATACTCAGTGAGGGTGACTATGATAGAGGATGTAGGAGGCCATCCAACTTAGAAGATGGGTTTTATAGAGACACCATTAAGCTCGGACCCGAATACCTAACTGGAATAGATGATGAAGGAGAAGTCACGTAAGGACGTGTGACTTCGAGTCTAGCTACAAGACTCATAAATAAAGAAAAGCGCTTTTGGGAGGCAACCCAATATTTACTTTTATCGCATATTATGAGTGTCTTGTGTGTTCTAATTCTTTATTGTTTGTTTTATTATGTTTGAATTAGTTTGTAATCATGCTTTGTTTGTTTGTAACTTCGTCTTATTTGCAATCAAAGGTATTTTGCAACAAAATAAGTGTAGAGGAATTATCCGGTTTTTAGAACCAAATTCAAACATGCAAAATAATTTGTTTAGATTAATTCGCGTCAGTTTCGAGTCATATGATTGAATTGTCAAAACTCAGGTTTTATGCAGCCATTTGTACAGGAATTAACTTATGAAATCAAGTGCATGAAATTTTTCATCAAAAACAAAAATTTTGTTTTCACAGAACGTGGAGACGGCATCACGATTTACACGCGACGCCATCACCACGACACCTGACGGGGTCAGGCTAATCCTGACGGCGTCAAACGCCCAGGTCCAGAAAACTTAAAGTTTTTAATTATTTTTGAAAATGTAACTTGTACAACATTTAAAATATGTATTATTCTTTTATAAACCTGCAAAACCATGAGATTAACAATTCTCTCATCCTATCTTTACTGCTTTATAGAGTCAACCCTAATTTCACATTGTATATTATTAAATCGCACATTTTATGCTTGGTATAGTTGTCTTTGTCTTTGATTACAGGTTATATTCGATGAGAAGAAGCTTGGAAGTTCTTAGGAAGTTTCATTAGACGATTCTTGGAGGACGATTTAACCAGTTATCGCATGTTTCTTCTCCATTATTGAGCAAACCTGGGGAGTACTAGTTTCTTTTACTTGTTTTCTTTTCCCTTTAATTTGTTTTTACGAGTACTTCTATAGAACATTGGGGATAATGTTTAACTTAAGTGTAGGGGGAAATAAGCCTTAGAAACTATTCTTTCATTTGCCATTTGCTTTGTCCTTAAAATGATGGGTAATATATCAAAACATAGCATAAAAATGTGATTTTTACCCAAATTTAAATTTTTTTATGACACATACCGACGAAAACCGAGTATTAATAGCGTCTCATGGATAGGAATTTATATGACTAGCACAAAACCCTCATAATTCCACCCTAAAAATGTGAGGTTCGCCTTTAGATCTTTAGGAATTCGGGTATCTATTATTGATACCCAAGATAGTTTATACCTTTAGCCTTATCGAGTTAAGGAGTGAGCAGTCACATGTATCTATTTCATCGTTATGGATATATACGTGTGGTCTTTGTTGCTTTTTCTAGAGCATTGAGATCGGTATTAAATTATATGAGTGAACCGGTAGTATATTAAATTCTAGAACTTGTTTTTGTGATGCATTCCGAGACCGCATAGTGAGTATTAGGATTTGCTAGAAAAGAGGCATTAGGATTAACCCATGTTTTAAACCTGTAATTGTTATGATGGTCACACCGATCATATAACTATCCCACACCCTTACCATGCACTCATTATTAGTGCATGATACCCCTAGTACAACCCTCCGAGCCTATCCTTTTTCACGGTTCTCATAATTTTTGGTGGATTCCAGATTATTAATGAAGAGCATTGTCACCCTTAAACCAATCGTTACACCCAAATAGCCTTAGCCTACCCTGTATGTACTCACCTTTAGCACATTAGTGTGTTTAACCCAAGTTAATTATTTAAGTACACGGTTGCTAAGTCCTTATCCTTGTAAATACAGTTTTGGGACGGTTGGGATTCATGGTAGTATTTATTTCGCGGAAAAATGGGGAAGAAAAGTTAAATCAATACCCCCATATGTTTGTTAGATGATCTCCATGTTATTTTAATCCACCTCAATACGGGTCATTAGATAGATTATAAATATCGAGCATGTAAAAGCTCAAGTGTAGGGGTACGTGTTATAACCCCCAAGTGATGTATTATGTTATTCAAAATAAAAAAGAGATTGATGTAGAGTTGTGTAGCGTTTGTATATCTTCGTCCGAGTCTTGGCTTAGCAACCAAATCAATGTGTATTCGTGTAAATAATTATCCAACCCTTCCACTCCAAATTCACCCAAAGCCACTCAAATGTATCCCATCTGTTTTTGTTATATGTTATCTTACACCTACACCTCATAACCCTTACAAAGACCTCTTAGATAGTAATGAATAATGCTTGCGCCTAGCGCTGGAGGTTTGATCCTTTACCAAGCCTATGGTAATTTATATGCTATGACAGGTTATGAGTGTTGATTTTCCGTTTCCCCCTTATGTTATAATTTATTATACACCCGAGTGAAAGAGAGAATCCCAAACACTTATGTGAGGTGCTAGTATATACTTTCTGTGCTTTTAATTACGAGGTCTAAAAGGTTGTGTTGTAAAATACTTTTAAAGAGTAGGTAAAATGACCCTCATATTGCTATTGTCTGGGTAGAAAAGCCCATTTGCTTGAGGACAAGCAAATCCCAAGTGTAAGGGTATTTGATGAGGTGTCATTTTATACACTTTTTCGGGGTTGTTTAACCCCCTAAATCATGCATTTATGCCCAAAATAGGTACTTAATCGTTCCTTTTCAGGTATTTAGCATTTGGAAGGCATTTGGAGGAAATACACATGACTTATGCTCATTTGGAGAAGAAACGGACAAGACTACGGACCTACACCAACATCTCTCAAGATTATGTTCTCAACAGCTGGAGACGGCATCACAGATTACACATGACGTTCATACCAAGACGGCATCACAAGATCTCAAGACAGCGTCAGAATGCACGACCCAGCCCATTATCTAGAATATTCTCTTTCACGACGGCGTCACGATTAAAACACGACGCCGTCACAACGATTTTCCTATATATACAAACCTAAAATTAGGGTTATAAGTGACTTTAGAGTAATAAAGGGAGACGAACCCTAGTTCGTTTGGCAGCTTTTTAGGACTATTTTAGGGCCTTAAAACCCTATTGTAACTCCTTCAATTCATGTTTTAATCAAGTAAGATCATTTATCATTAATCATCCAATATGTCTATGTGTTATAATTTATTATGCACCCGAGTGAAAAAGAGAATCCCAAACACTTATGTGAGGTGCTAGTATATACTTTTCGTGCTTTTAATTACGAGGTCTAAAAGGTTGTGTTGTAAAATACTTTTAAAGAGTAGGTAAAATGACCCTCATATTGGCATTATCTAGGTAGAAAAGCTCATTTACTTGAGGAAAAGCAAATCCTAAGTGTAGGGGTATTTGATGAGGTGTCATTTTATACACTTTTTTGGGGTCGTTTAACCCCCTAAATCATGCATTTATGCCCAAAATAGGTACTTAATCGTTCCTTTTCAGGTATTTAGCATTTGGAAGACATTTGGAGGAAATACACGTGACTTGGGATCATTTGGAGAAGAAACAGACAAGACTACGAACCTATACCAATATCTCTCAAGATTATGTTCTTAGCAGCTGGAGACGGCGTCACAGATTACACATGATGCCGTCATAATTCATACCAAGACAGCGTCACAAGATCTCAAGACAGCGTCAGAATGCACGACCCAGTCCATTATCTAGAATATTCTCTTTCACGACGGCGTCACGATTAAAACGCGACGCCGTCGCAACGATTTTCCTATATATACAAACCCAAAATTAAGGTTATAAGTGTGTAAATTTAGAGTAATAAAGGGAGACGAACCCTAGTTCATTTGGTAGCTTTTTAGGACTATTTTAGGGCCTCAAAACCCTATTGTAACTCCTTCAATTCATGTTTTAATCAAGTAAGATCATTTATCATTAATCATTCAATATGTCTATGTGTTATAATTTATTATACACTCGAGTGAAAGAGAGAATCCCAAACACTTATGTGAGGTGCTAGTATATACTTTTCGTGCTTTTAATTACGAGGCTAAAAGGTTGTGTTGTAAAATACTTTTAAAAAGTAGGTAAAATGACCCTCATATTGCAATTGTCTGTGTAGAAAAGCCCATTTGCTTGAGGACAAGCAAATCCCAAGTGTAGGGGTATTTGATGAGGTGTCATTTTATATACTTTTTCGGGGTCGTTTAACCACTTAAATCATGCACTTATGCCCAAAATAGGTACTTAATCGTTCCTTTTTAGGTATTTAGCATTTGAAAGGCATTTGGAGGAAATACACGTGACTTGGGCTCATTTGGAGAAGAAACGGACAAGACTACGGACCTACACCAACATCTCTCAAGATTATGTTCTCAGCAGCTGGAGACGGCGTCACAGATTACACGTGACGCCGTCACAATTCATACCAAGACGGTGTCACAAGATCTCAAGACAGTGTCAGTATGCACGACCTAACCCATTATCTAGAATATTCTCTTTACGACGGCGTCACGATTAAAACGTGACGCCGTCGTAACGATTTTCCTATATATACAAACCCGAAATTAGGGTTATAAGTGTGTAACTTTAGAGTAATAAAGGGAGACGAACCCAAGTTCGTTTGGCAGCTTTTTAGGACTATTTTAGGGCCTCAAAACCCTATTGTAACTCCTTCATTTCATGTTTTAATCAAGTAAGATCATTTATCATTAATCATTCAATATGTCTATGTGTTGTGTGATTAATTTATCTTCTTGCTTTACCTATAACATGCTTGGCTAATCTTCCTATTGTGTTCATTTATGATTGTATGAAACCTAGAATGTAGATCTTAGTAGTGTTACTTCTTGTGATGAATATGCATGTTATGCTTTAGAAAACTAGCTTTTGTCTGTATTGTTGTTGATATGTCTAGGGAAACATGATTGTGTAGAAAGGATGCCATCAGGTAACAGTCTTTATACTACTTTGCCCCCTAATATGGTTGATCCACTCTTAATATATTTCAAATGCATTTAATATACTCTTAGGGGCCTTGTAATAGTCTTCATACTACCTTACTTGTGCGTTGCCTTAACGAAATATTAAATAGACGGCGTGTTCATGTAATTCATTCATGACTTAGGAAATAATTACATAGATCATCACAAGTGTGACAAAGCAACAATACTAGGAGAAGCAATCTAGGGAGTAATACATGATTAAATGAACACAACCTCTTTATTATATTGTTATCATCATTAGCTTAGTTTATTATTTAGTTTAATAGCCAAAACCAACCAAACCTCTCCATTATATGATTTTACCTGCTTTCTATAAAATATAAAAACACAAAAATAATCTTCTCCCAACCCTTAGAATTCTGTTAGACCGTGATCAAGCCTTCCCAACCTATTCCCCTAGAGAACGATAACAACCCCCGAGTATTCCCTATACTACTACTACAACGGTTAGGTACTCTGCCTAGGGAGTTGTAAAACTTCGTGTTGAAGTCTTACGACGACCGCATCAAAAGGACCAGCCAAAAACGGCAAAAAAGGGAGAAACGTCTAGAAAGGACAAAGCTATGGAAATTCTGATGGGCCAACCATGGCAAAGGGTGGCCAGACAGATGATTACACAAAGCTTCTCCCCTGATCCGGAGATTTCGTTCCCGCCTTTAAGGGAGGAGGATGGAACATAAGGCCCTATGATCATTGAAGCAGAGATAGGAGGCCACTTCGTACACCGCATATATGTGAATGGAGGATCGGCTTCAGAAATACTATACGAACATTGCTTCAATAGGCTCCGTCTAAAAGTAAAAAACCAAATGGTTTCGGCTACCGCACCCCTCATAGGTTTCAGTGGAAAAATTATATGGCCAATGGGACAAATATTGCTGCCAGTAAAAATAGGGGATGCGGAACATTCAACCTCCACATGGATGAATTTCGTGGTGGTAAGATCACCATCTCCGTACAACGGGATCATAGGAAGGCCAGGTGTGAGGAAAATGTAAGCAGTCCCATCAACCGCTCACGGAATGCTAAAATTCCTGGTCCCAGGAGGGATACTCACTCTACGGAGCAGCAAGATAATCCCACTCGAATGCATGATGATCTCTGGACCGGAAGCACATCCTTTCGATGTCATTAAGGCAGCAGAAGAAAGAATTAAACTGGTCATTCATCCGGAATACCCAGAGTAAACAATTGCAATAGGATCCACTCTAACAGAGAAAGGACGGAAGGCATTGTGCGACTTACTTAGACGCAACCGACATATTTTCTTGGAAACCAACAGATATGACAGGGGTTTCGCCACACATAGCGGAACACAGACTAAACGTGCGTGAAGGATGCTCACTAGTCAGACAAAAGAAAAGAAGCCAGGCGCCAGAAAGAAACAAGGCAATACAAGAGGAGGTGGAAAAACTGGTAGACGCCGGCATAATGAAAGAGGTCCATTATCATAGTTGGTTGTCGAACCCAGTAATGGTGAAAAAACATGATGACAGCTAGAGAATGGGCATGGATTTCAAAGACCTTAACAAGGCATGCCCTAAAGATGGTTATCCGCTACCAAATAGACTGGAAGGTGGAATCCCTTTGCGAATACCCCTTCAAATGCTTTCTAGATGCATACAAAGGATAACATCAAATAAAAATGGCCAAAGAGGATTAATAGAAAACAGCGTTCATCACAAGCCAAGGGATATTCTGCTATTCCAAAATGCCTTTCGGCTTGAAGAATGCCGGAGCAACTTACTAGTGTCTGGTAGACAAAACATTTCAAAAGCAAATTGGCAGAAATTTGGAGGTATATGTGGATGACTTAGTAATCAAAAGCCACACGGAACATGAAATAATGAAAGACATTGAAGAGACATTCAAAACTCTAAGGAAAATAAATATGAAGCTAAATCCTAAGAAATGTACCTTTGGAATAGAGGAAGGCATGTTCTTGGGTTACAAGGTAAACACCAAAGGGATAAAGGTATGCCCGGATAAGGTGGAAGTTGTGTTAAGCCTGCCATCCCCAAAGTGTCTAAAAGACGTACAAAAGCTGAATGGGAAGTTAGCAAGCCTAAACAGATTCCTCTCTAAATCAGCAGAAAAGTCACTGCCATTCTTCAAAACCTTAAAAATGCACAAAGAAAAGTGATTTCCAATGGACTGCGGAAGTTGAAGCTGCATTCAAACAAATGAAGAAGCTAATAGCAGGACTGCCAACACTAACCGCACCAATGGAAAAAGAAGAACTGATTATGTACCTTGTGGCTGCGCGAGAAGCCGTAAGTGCAGTTTTAATGACGGAAAAGGAGGCGAAGCAAATGCTAGTATATTTTGTTAGCCGTGCCCTGCAAGGTCCAGAAATAAATTACGTGTCAATGGAAAAATTGATACTAGCTTTAGTGTATGCAAGCAAACGGCTAAAAAGATACTTCCAGGCACATCCGATCATTGTCATCACGGACCAGCCAATCAAGCAGGTGCTGTCAAAACCAGAAATCGCAGGAAGGATGCAGAAGTGGAGTATTGAGCTGGGAG
The DNA here is from genome assembly GCA_026074375.1 of Tanacetum coccineum. Lineage (NCBI taxonomy): Eukaryota > Viridiplantae > Streptophyta > Magnoliopsida > Asterales > Asteraceae > Tanacetum > Tanacetum coccineum. The sequence goes on from BQNB010002129.1 coordinate 115,698, forward strand.
AATACGACATACAGTACATGCCAAGAACGTCAGTGAAAGGACAAATCTTGGCAGATTTCATAGTGGAACGTCCGGAAGATAACTCCTCGGTCACGACCACAGAAGTAGAGGAAGAACTTTCGGACCCATGGACACTATTTACGGACGGATCATCCTGCGTAGACGGTTCCGGAGCTGGCCTGATACTTACGAATCCGAAAGGAACAGAATTCACTTATGCTCTGAGATTCAGGTTTGATGCAACAAACAACGAAGCTGTGATAGCCGGTCTAAGAATCGTAGAACAAATGGGTGTAAAAAATCTCCAAACAAATGTGGACCCCTGTTTAGTGGCTAATCAGGTAAACAGATCCTACATAGCCAAGGAGCCTGGCATGATATAGTACCTAGAGAAAGTGAAAACACTCTCCAGTAGCTTCAAAAAATTCTCAATCAAATAGGTACCCAGAAGTGAAAACAAAAAAGCTGATGCTTTAAGCAAAATTGCATCCACCAGCTTTGCCCATCTAACTAAACAGGTCCTAGTTGAAGAACTCAACGAAAAGTCCATAAATGAAGCGTAAGTGTTAGCAGTTGTGGAGGAAGAAGGAGACACATGGATGACTCCAATCTATAACTACCTCACAGAAGACACACTCCCCGCGGAAAAGGAAAAGGCAAGAGCCGTACGACGCAAGTCAAGACGGTACGCTATAATCAACGGAGTCCTATACAAGAAATCTTATCTTGGGTCATGGTTACGGTGCGTTAGGCCACTACAAGCAAATTATGTTCTAAGAGAAATCCATGAAGGGTCTTGTAGTATGCATGCTGGGACAAGATCCATGGTAGCAAAGGCCATACAGACGGGATACTACTGGCCAACAATGCACGCGGATGCAAGAAAGATGATAAAGGAATTTCGAGATTGCCAGGTTCACCGCCCTGTGCCAAGAAACCCACAACAAAAACTGACTCCCATCATATCCCCGTGGCCATTTTACAAATGGGGAATTGACATAGCCGGACCTTTCCCGGAGGGACCTGTCAAAGTTAAATTCCTAATAGTAGCAATTGACTATTTTACAAAGTGGATTGAAGCAAAACCTGTCGCAACAATAACGGGCAATCAGATCAAAAAATTTGTATGGGATAACATAGTCTGCAGATTCGGCCTACCAGGAGAAATAATATCTGATAACGGAAAGCAATTCAGAGACAACCCATTCAAAGATTGGTGTGAAAAGCTATGCATCTGCCAGTGATTTGCCTTCGTCAAGCATCCACAAGCCAATGGCTTAGTGGAAAGAGCAAACAGAAGCTTAGGAGAAGGAATAAAGGTGCGGCTGGATTAAAGAAGCAAGGATTGGATTGAGGAAATCCCACATGTCTTATGGGCACACCGCACCATGATTAAGTCAAGCAATGGGGACACACCATTTTCGCTCACATACGGAACGAAGACAGTCATTCCAGCGAAAATTGGTATGCCTACCTTAAGGACAGCAGAAATAGACATGGTGCAGAATGATGAAGCCTTGGAAATTAATCTTGATCTTTTGGAAGAAAGAGGGGAGCAAGAAGCAATCCACGAAGCAAGAAGCAAGGCAAAGATGGAAAAATATTACAACTCTAAAGTCCGCAACACAAGCTTCAAACCTGGGGACCTTGTATACCGGAACATGATGTCAGCCATGCAAAAGATAGCGGAAAGCTTAGCCCTAAGTGGGAAGGACCGTACGATGTAACGGAAGCACTAGGCAAGGGGACGTACAAGCTCAAGGACTGCAATGGAAAGCTCCTTCCGCGAACTTGGAACGTCCGCAACCTCAAGAAATGTTACGTGCATGAAATGTAAGCACCCCTCCCACGCAAGTTTTGCAACGGAAGGGGCAGTATTTGAATTTCTTTTCTATCATGTAATGTCTTTTATTTAATTCAATGAAATGTGAAGCTTAGCTACCTTCACAAACTTATTTAAAAATTTATACTCTTTATTTTACTTTGCAAAGTTATTTACATGTTATATAAGTGGTAAGACACGCACGCTAAGGGGCACAACCCCATAAATACAAGTTATTATTCTGCATAATACAAGGATGAGCAGCCTAACAATTAACTCATGTACATAAGAGGTTTGCAAGCCCAATACCGGGAGAATAACCCACAAATATTCAATTGAGAGTATCACTGCAAACGTATAACAACGGTATTAAAAGATAACAACATGAAAATATTAACAAAATAAAAATTGTTAAGTATCATACAACGGTCATACAAGAACATGATTGTTTAAGTACAAACAACCGCTATAAAAGGGTCACATGCGACCGCGATGCAAAAATATAATCACAACAAAAGATACTGCAATAAGCAACATGCTTAACTAACCGTAGTATGCTCCGGCGTAGTTTTCAGCTCCTCCTTCTCAAACACAATCTTGGAAGGAGAGGAAACTCCAGTAGCCGGTCATGTGCCTAAAACTTCATGGTCAGCCATTAATACTAGAGGGACAGTGTTGGCCTGAACGAAAGTGGTTGACAATGCAGTGGTCGTAGATGTGGCCGGATCTCCGAACGTACTGGCCTCACCAACTAGGTTTTTAGCAGATAGCGGCCCAATGAGAGGAACCAAGGCATCAGAAATAGATAACCATCGGGATGCAGCATTTCCTCTAAGTCTCTGAATACGAGCATAGGCTAAATCCAGAGAAAAAGACAAGGAAGTCTCTCCAATGACCACTTGATCTTCCAACCGGGGAATGGGAAGCATAAGTTGATCAGGTGAAGGCTGCAGCTGGCTAGCCTCCGGTGTCTCGGCCGCAGGACCTTACAGACGAAGAAGATCCATAAGGTCAGACCTGCTTGCATCCTTGTGGGAGGCCAGCTGGGCAAGATGAGGGAAATCCACGGCACGAAGGGCATTTACAGCAGCAACATATTTGGCCTCCGCGACAGGATTATAAGCAGCAACTTCAGCAAGGCCTCGTCCGGTTTTCCCATGATCTATACGGCCGCCAGCCCATCCTGTATGCCGTTGTCAATAGCACGGCCTATGGCCTCTCTCAGAGCAGCAAGGTATCCTGGTGATTGTAAGCATTTCATAACTACAAGTCTGAGCCCACGGCTAAGGATCCACCTTCGATAAGCTATGGTAGTCAAATAACGAGGATAAAACTCATCATCTAGATGAAGGGCCATTTCCATAAGATATGCATCTAACCCGACCACCTTATCACTGAGGACTTTGACTTGTTCATCCTGAACTGCCTCAATCTGCTTCTTAAAGAGTTTATAACCCATCACTTCATCACGGAGCCCAGAACATATACTCTCCAGCGTAGACACTTGATCAATAAGCTTATCTTTGTCAGACTCAAGAGATGCAACCTTGATACTCAACTCCTCATAAGACAGCTAAAAGTTTGACAAATCCTAAGTTAGTTTAGCAAGTTGAGCATTAGAGGACTCAAGGTCGGTATCTTTAACAACGGCCGAAGGACTCAAGAGCCGCAACCTGCCCCTCAAGAGCTGCATTCCGCTTTTTTAAACCATCCAACTCGCTAGCCCAAGCGGCCTTCGCGGCCTCAATAGTGGCCATCTTACCACAAAGACGAATTGCCTTCGCGGCCTCAGCTTCCTTCAAAGACAACTGGGCCTTCAAACTAGCTATTTCCGCATCTCTCTCCTTCAACCAGTCAGCCTGCATGACACATTTTCCCTCAAAATTTTTCCTACCCTTTAGTTTGTGCTCTAACCGTAACCTAACCTCAGAGCCCAAACATGTTTGACGGGCTGCCCCAACATTAAATTCAGCAAGTAGTTGGTCATAGTCCATGCTACGGAGCTGATAAAAAAGCACAGGAGGGGCCTAGTGATCAACCACACTACGAAAAATATCAGGGTCATCAAGAGAAGAATCATTGATAACAGTCCATTTAGGAACATACGTCAGTTGAAGGGCATTTGTATCCATATCTTATATCATAGAAAAGGTATCTGAAGAAAGCTCTGTGTCGGCAGGGTGAGAAGGACCTGCAGTATCTGGGTTAGCATCACCTATAAAGGCGAAATCCGCAAAGGGAGTAGGATGAACTAGCTCATTGCCTGCCCTAGGCACCGGAATAACAGGAATGACAACGACAACCATAGTAGCAACAGACGTGGTCATTATTGGAGGATCCAGAATAAGAGACCTGATAAGGTAAGAAACTTTATCATATGCAGCATTTGCATTAGAATCATGAGAAGAGTCCGAAGAAATCATAAACCTCTCCGCTGGGTGCCGTGTCCGTAAACCAGTCCCGGAGATAGATTCAGCAGGCCCGTCACCCCCACGCTCCGGCGTGGGGGTCATAGAGGAAGTGACAAAAGGCATAGTAGCCGCTGCCGTGACCCCAACTTCTACAGCCAACGTACTACCCTCGAGCAAGCTCTAAAGCGCAGCAACGGACTTTTCGCCGGTACTAGCACCAACCTCAGAAGTGCCATAATCAGCCCATAATTTTTTAGGAGGTAGGTTGGAATCACTAGCACCTCCAGCGGCTTTCCTTTTCTTCCGGGACCCTTTAGCCCTTTCAGAAGCAGAAACTAGAATCTCATCCTCTGTACGAATAATGTTAGCCCCTTCATCTTGGGTAGCATGGTCACTCTCCTTAATCTGATCAGCCATCACAGCATCACCAACCTCCTCATTCACATTATCATAACCAACACCCTGAATATTAGCATTTTCCTAATCATTCACACCAGCGAGCGGAATAACACGACCCCTGGTTAACTGAAGCAACGAAACCTCTCCCTCTCCAACTTCCCTTTCCCTTATCCGAACCTTAGTGGGATCCGCATGATTGATAAAGGCAAACAAATCCATCTCTGCGTAAAGTGAAAATAGTCAGATATAATACCAAAAGAGCAAATCAAAGAACGCAAACAAAGAACACCCACCCTCATCGTCAGTCCAGAAGGTCGGATAACAGTTTTCATCCAAATCATAGTATCGACTAATGCCAACAAAGCATAAGAAAGGCTCCAGAAACTTTCTGAACTGAGCAAGATTGTTAGCATGGAAATCACACACGTCCGCATTGAATTCAGCGGGCGTGGGATGGGGATCCTTCCTCAACATTTTATTACTATGCCACGGGACAACAAGAGGGAAAACAGAGGCGTCGACTCAGAAGAAATGGTCATTCCAATGTTTCAACGAATCTAAAGATTTGGTGTAGCAAACAGGGGCATTATCGGAACGTTTATAAAAGGACATCCATCATTTTTATTTTTTGAATTAATAAAAAACCTACGAAAATTACCTACGGTTGAAACAATACCATGGACGCGACACAAGATCTCGAAATGAGAGACCTTAGCGGCCGCAATAAAAGATAACTGAGACAAATTGAATTGAAAGTATTGAAGTATATCTACAAGAAATTGAGAAAGGGGGATCCGGTAATTGGCAAAATCAAAAAATCTGCTATAAACACTTATTTTACCGGTGGGACTACTGCGGATCCTATCATTATGACCAGGAAGTTCAGGGTGAACAGTATTAGGAATATGAAACTTTTCACACAGAGCATCTAAAGTAGATTGGGTTAAGATGGATTTCATACTATCAATCGTACCCATTTTTGAATAGAAGAAGTTAAAGCCTAACCTGGTAGTCTAACGAATCTTCAAACGGTTACTGGTGTGGAAAAGTGAATATAAAGTTTAAAGTTTTTTAACAATGGCGATAATAGTGGAGAAGAAGAAAAAGAAAACAATAAAAATCAAAGGGGTATTTATACCCTTGGCATAGTAAATGCAAGGAGTAGCAGGATGAGGACACGTGTAATCCACTAAATCAGCCAACGGGTAGGATTCACAGTAGGCAGATGTGATGACAGTTATCAAGTCTTGTCAGTCAGAATATGAAAGGTTAGGGTGAATAAACGTCACCCAAACCCTACCTAACCAGTTAAGGAAAAGTCGCGGAGAAGCTAACAGTCGCGGAAGAAGGAAGACATGCGGTACTAAAAGAACAAAGTCTAGCAATATTCACCACACGTAGCATAAAGCCGCACGCAGTAAAATACTAGACTGGGGGGACTTGATGACGTATAATGGGTACGACAGGCTTTTGGGCCTGGGCCATACCATTACATTTGGGCCACGGCCCAACTAAATGAATAATAAGCATAACGGGCCGGAGCTAAGCCCATAACCATACTGGCCATGGCCCGGATACAACAAGACGTACGCGGATCGGCTACAGGTCGCTTTCGCAGGCCATCCACGAAAGAACTAACGTCGGCGGAAGGAAATCCTGCCTCTGCAGTCACGGTAACCGCGGATCTTTGCTCGAAAAGGGTCTCACTCCGGCTACTATAATTGTAGGCGAAATACTAGGAAACCCTAGTACTAGACTCCCCTATAAAAGGAATCCTCTGACACACTAAAAGGAACAATTTTCTCACTCCTCCCAATACACACACATATTTATGACAACATGATTTCTTACTCTCACGCCGGAGTCTAATAGTGGGGTCCGTCCCCACGGTAAGGCTAATGGTTTACTTTTATTTGTGTAGGAAATCATTTCAATCACTTTGTTTAGTGCAGGATCTAACTTGAGGAGAGCTTGAAGATCCAACCCAACAAGCGATCTAAGCCCATCTCATACCCCGTCACTTATTTTGTACTAACAGAAACATTATTAACATGGTAGGTGTGAGTATGATACCAAAGGTTATAAATAGCGTGATGTGTGGCGTGGCGGCATGGCCAAGCTTCACGTCTTATGAGCTATGACGAGTCATGACGTTTTTTAAGGCGTGATATAATGCGACACAAAATATGAAAATATTTATAAATTTATGCATCTATATCATATTTCAAATATATTGAGTTTACAAAAAGTGTCATACATAAGGAATAAAGTTAAAAAAATTATATTTGCATTTAATCTTTTTTATTTTTTATAGAAAAACAATTTTTATCAAAATTGAATTAAAAAAACATCCACGCATCACGGCTTATCACGTTTTTCCACTTCTCATCTCACGTCACGCCTTAAGCCGACGCCTTAGTCTATTGCGTAGCGTAGAGGTCACGCCTCGTGCCTTTGCGAAGCCTTAACCGTTACGTGCCTTAGAACCATGATGATACCCCTAACATTATTTTGAAACTTATTCTCAGCCACACGTTTATTAACATTCTCTTATTTACTCTTTTATATTTAATTTTATAGTTATAAATTAATTATTAAAATTTAGTAGTTAATTATTAAATATTAAGAGAAATGACTGTTATGCCTAATTAGAAAACTTATTTATATGCTTAATGATTTGATTGATAGATTTTAAAAAACTAATTGGTGAGAATTTGAAAAGAGAAAATGCATGCATAATACAATCGTACAAGTGATTTATGCATTAGACATATATTTATGCATGAATTATAAGCCTAAATAGCATTATTTTTTTGGCATCTACCACTAAAGTACATCCAGTGATGCATGCGAAACAACATTCAGATGTAGATGAAAAAAAAATGATGTACAAATCACCTCACTTGATCAAATATTAAAAATTCATACACTTTTCTCTCTTCTTTATCATTCATACTTATACCAATTGCAAACAATATTTCTTAACCAACTTAATTTATCGCGGTTGAGAAAATTAAATGATTAATTTCATATATCACCCTATTTTAACATTAATTTTATATATACCCAAACTGTAATCTATGAATACATAATGTACAATGATTTTAAAACATGTTAAGGTATATATGAAATTTTCATCTTTAACAATAAGAAATATGAAATTACCCCAAATTTAAAAAGCAACAATAAGCTAGTACTAATTAATTAAATCCGGTCAATTCCAATTTCAATTTTAATAATCCCTCTCGAAACCACTTCCCGCCAAAACAAATTCACAAAATAAAAAGAACCCTAAAAAACCCAAATTATCTTTCATTGAAAAAAATCAAAAATGAAACCAACACCAAACATGTCATCATCAAAACCCCGAAAACCAACGGTAACCAACATCGGCGGCATCCCGATCGAGTTCCCGTTCTAGCCCTACGGCCCCCAGCTCTCCTTCATGTCCCGAGTCATCGCCACCCTCGATCGCGCTCAACGAGACGGCCATTTCCACGCGCTACTCGAGTCGTCTACTGGGACCGGGAAGTTGTTGTCTTTGTTGTGTCTGTTATTGCTTGGCAGAAGAATCATAAGGTGGGTAATCCTCTTTACCCAAAAAAAAAAGATTCATAAGGTGAAGTATGGGTATGGGAGTGTTGGTGGGTTCATTTCCAAGGCGGATTCTGAAACGATGGAGGATCCGTTTGGGCGCGGCGGTGGGTTCGTTCCCGAAGCGGATCCTTTAGGTATAATTGAATTGGGGGTGATGCAATTAGTTTACATTTACGTTATTAGCGTTTTTCGTATTATATGTAAATTTGGCTAAATGACTGATTATGAACCTTAATATGTACGCGGCCTAAATGGGTATCACGTGACTGTTTTTTAGTCTGTATGAGAACCTTATATATGGTTCTTTTAAAAGTACGAAAAAAGGAGTGCTTAGTATGAGTGTGGGGGTGGGGCTCAAAACCCGTGGAATAGTTGCCACTACAAGAAATATAAGAACAGGTGACGTACTTTTCCCCGGCGACATATGTCGCTGGGGAATATGCACTAAACGACAAAAATAAATCCTACGTGGCACCAATTCTCGTAGAAAATTTAGTCAAAGTATTCTGAACTTTTCCGCGGCGACATGTCGCCGGGGATAAGGTCGTTAAAATTTGACCAAATACTTCTACGTAAAACGTGGCGGGAAATTTTCCCGCTAACTTTTCCCCGGCGACATGTCGCTGGGGATTCATTTGTTTATTTTAAAAAAGATAATTAGTGTTAATTACGTTTGATGTGACTTGGACAAACATTAAAAAAGAGGTTTCCCCGGCGACATGTCGCCGGGGAAAGTATTATTAAAAATTATAAAGTTTTATTAATATATCACAAATATATCAAAAATAAAAAAGAGATTTCCTCGGCGACATGTCGCCGGGGAAAGTGTTATTAAATATTTTTAGAGTTTTATTAATATATCACAAACAACTCACAACTATATTTTTTACTAAAAGTTTTATTAATATATCAAAACTATATTTATTAAAAAACTAGAGTTTTTAATAATTAATATTTAAAAAATAGATTATTTAAAATTATTTGATATAAAATAATTTCGCCGGGGAAAATCGAAATTAATTTTTTTTTAAATTTATCCCCAGCGACATGTCGCTGGGGATACTCCATAATTAAGTTTAGTCTTAATTTAACCCAAAGAATCCCCAGCGACATGTCGTTGGGGAAAGGTTTGCCACCGTGGCACAAATTGCTTGACTGAAAAACGTGTGGGACCCACGTCTTCGCTGGGGATTATCGTTGGGGATTGTATCCCTGACGAGTATTCCCCAGCGACCATTCCCCAGCCACATGTCGCTGGGAAAACCCCGAAATGTCGCTGGGAAAACCCCGATTGTTGTAGTGTGCCCAAAAGGTCGGAAACTATGGTTACTGTTTGTTTTGGCTTATATAGCCGGCTTATCGCTTATTTGGTTTTGAGCTTATGTTTCGTAAGCTCACTTGTGGCTTATTTTGAAACTTTTCGGCTTATATAAGTTCATTATAACATAATAAACTTATATAAACCGAAAAGTTTCTAAAAAAGCCACAAAAAGTAAGCTTATGTATAAGCTCAAAATCAAATGAGCGATAAGCCGGCTATACAAGCCAAAACAAACACCCCCTAAATACTAAATTTGCTACTAAGTTTTTAAAATGCATGGAAACATAATACTTTTGGTGTGTCGTGTTTTTGTACTATATGTATTTTCTATAGTGCTTAATACGCATGTCTTTCCATAGTTAGAGTGAAGACGTGTTTAAGACAACGTACTACAAGGGTTGGGTTAGCTAAAGCTTCCATTTTGTTGAAGATGATTAGTTATGTGATTATTCGATATAATTTAAAGACCAGTTCTGTCTAATCGCAGGTAACATGATGCCTACTGTTTCTGATACAAACAACATGACAGAAGAAAAGAGGCCATGTCATCTACTATGCCACGTAAGACTATTCCGCTCAACATATTTGAGATTCTATGTATGTTCATAGATATACTTTTAGTACACTGCTGGTATCTGCAGCACATACGAAGATTGGAATTTAAGTACAAGTTTATTATGAGTAGGAAACCCCTTTATATAGATAAAAATCTCATAATAGAGAAGTGAGATTTGCTAATTAGATCGTCTTAATGATACCTGATTGGAGCTTAGGTACAACTGTTCTATCGTGGTTATGTCATATTTACCTGGTTGGATTTCTCTACAAATACCTAAATTGTAATTATTCTTTTTGGGTTATGGGTGAAAGAGGGGGGGGGGGGGGGGGAGGGGTATTTGCATACCTGTACAATGTTTACAAGAATAATATCAACTTCTAAGTATTTGTTCATTTCACGAAAAAGTTGATTCTATATTATACGGTTAGCAGATTGGAGTTATCCATGTATAGTCACATCATTGCTTGAGCAGAAATTTTTTGCATAATGGCATTTAAAAGCAATCTTAAGTCTGAAATGGTGTTTGATAAAAAGATATGTTTAGTGTGGTAATGGGATAGGAATTGATAATGTAATATATGTGAATACGAGTTTTGAAAATTCATGGTAAAATGTAGTAAACACGCATCTCTGCTAAACATCAAACATGATAAATCATTTATTATGTGTTGTTTAGGCAGGAGGACACATTTACAGATTAGTCAAGTAATTGGCGAATTCCAGAAAACAAATTACCATGTGCCTATGGCAGTTTTGGTTCGTTATCTTGTTTCATAAGATTTCTTGTTTATATGTATGTTTGAGATTGAAATGTTGTTCCTATTTCAAAGGCATCACTACATAGTGGTCAAGCACAATTGTGCGGTACTTACCTAACATATAAATTAGTCAATAAATAGAAATATATAGTTTTACATTTGCGCATCATTTGTAGGTAACAATATAAAGAAAACACTTTCTTATGGTTTTTTGTTTGACTACCATGACCACGGGATCCATACACCACGCCCAGACAAGCTTATCATCCCACCATGTGGTGATAGAGTTGGGAGGTCTTGTAACATACTCAAGTCTACTTGATTTAAATCTTCATCACAAACAAGTCTTACACCCATCTCCTTCACTTCAATATCTTCATCTTCCGAACCAAATGTAACAAAATTCTTTACTTCCTTCCAATACTATTCACGTGATGTCTCTGTTGTATAACGCAACCATATCATATATGACTCATTGATTCTTATTGGCTTATACCTAAAATAATTTTCATAGCAGTGTGAAAATTTTCCTAAAAAAGCTCCATCAAAGTTCTTTACATCGTATCTAATGAATTCGTAAGGTTTTTTTCTCTTAAAAACAACGCAAGTTTCAAATCCCCTAAACTTATTGATGCACCAATCTGATGGTAAATCGACCTTTACATTATTTCCCATACTTTTATTTGTAAACCACTCTGGGATGCTATTTCCATGATATATTATATTCATTCTTTTAATGAAACTTCCTGGAAAACGGAAGAATTCAAATATGTTATTCTGGATACATGCATACTGAAGGAAAGCCATGGGAAGTTATAGATGAGGCAAGATTCGTAAACATTTTTGAACAATTGTTGAGATCACTGATCTTGATTGGGTGTTTGGATGATCCCGTAATTGAACATAAGGAGGTGCAATCACGTGCACTAACAATAGACAGGCTAGGTGGAAGTTCAGGCAACACTTCTAACTTCTTGCAACCATCAACATAAAGATGTTTTAGATGAGAAAGTTGACTCAAACTTCCAGGCAAGCTACTAAAATTGTTCCCTTCCAAGTATAGTTCCTCTAGACATGATAAGCCTCCAATGCTCTCAGGCACTTGTTCTAAATTGCAGTATGTGAAATTGAGAGACTTTAACATATGAAAACCTGCCAATGAAACTAATCTTGGGGGATGTCGTTTACTTAGTAAGCCAAAAGTCCACCATCTAGACCAAAAGGCTTCAGGCGGTTGGTCGACATTTAAGCATCCCAAGAGATTCAAAACCTGAAGAGAATCCATTTCCACTTTGCTAGGAAAATTCGTAGCCCGTCTGCAGTCTCTCATATTTAAGACAAGTCTGTTGAGCATTCCAATCGATGGATGAACTGTAACCAAATTCACACAACCTTCAAGATCTAGCACTTCAAGACTCGTAATCTCTGAGAAGTCAGGGGTGGTTGTTAGGCTACAACAGTACCTTAGCTTCATTACTTTCAACCTTCTTAAGCACTGGCATCAATAGAAAAAAGATAAGTTTGAATATCATTAGGTGTCGAACACGAACACGTGTATGAGCAAGTTAATACCTTTGGTGCTGTCCAAAATTGTTTTATGTGGCTGTAAGAGAGGTCGATGACAACAATGTTTTCCTGATAAAAATATGAAGGTAAGAGCTTGAAGGGACATCCATGCCAATAGAGCAATCTTAGTTTGTTGGATAAAAAGTCCAACCTTCCAAAAAAGTTCACCGCATTGTTCTTTGGTAGTTTTAGAATACGTAAGTTTTTCATTTGCGCAAATGCTTTACCGTCTATATCAAACTTTTGACTAGATTTCATTTCCAGAATGTCAAGTATTTCAACTGCTTGTGTTGCCTACATACAAGAAATAGCATTACTAGATTGTATTATTAAGCATATGGAAATGAGTTGCATATGCAGTAAAAAACAATTCTTACTTTCTTTTCACTCAAGATATTGTAGATCTCTGATGGATTATCCCACAATCTGCTTCGGTTCCCAGGCATGTTAGATTCTTCACGTACAATTTCCCATGCCATTGCTTGTATCAAGTCATGCATTTGAAGTAAATTATTCCTGGAGATTGTAATTAATGACTTATCAACCAAAACTTTCATATTTGTATCTGCAAAAAAGTTACAGCCATCTAGTATGCTTGCTACAAATTCACTGTTTTCTCCAATGAATAAACATGCAATATCAAGATATTTTGC